>JAJLYT010000063.1:0-57496 GCA_030571755.1 Saccharomycopsis olivae (nom. inval.) | reverse complement strand
ACTAACTTCTTTAATTATTAATTTTTTTATTTGAGGGAAGTAGACGTATATAAAGGGGGAGGGGGGTACGAAATATTAGGGGGAGACGGAGAGGGGGGGGGGGATTATTTGTATAATTTATGCGTATGATAATTTCTGAATAGCTAATGAGTTACATATAATTGTAACGCATTAGATTGAAGGGTATATATTATTGTAAAGAAAGTTAGAGAATAGAAGTAGATCTACTATGTTTCAAGGTTTGTAGACAAAAATTGATTAGCGACGTAGTTAAGAAACAAGAGTGGGTAATAATAAGTATCTATGAAAAGAGTTTCCAGGCTTACTAGCCTGGGACTTAATATTAGCGTGGTACTAAAAATTGCATTGTTGCATTAGTCTGTATACAAAAAGCGCTAAAAGCGACAATTTGATACAAATTGCAGATCCACCAATAAAATTTTGGAAACTTAGGGGGTGAATAAAGGAGGTGAAAGGTTAATTTATTATTGTAGATCAAACATTATTCGTACTTGTCTCTGTTCCTTTGAATGGTCATACATATTCAATGATTGTTAATAGTATAAATATAAATAGTGTTTTATAAACATACTGGTTAAACAGTTAACTAATAATTCTAATACTTGGTAATTACGGTAGTACTACTAATTATGATACTTTGAGTAAATATTTTTTGTAATCTTTATTTTTTTTTTTTTTTGAGTTTCTTGTAGATTTAAAATGAAACAATAAGTCTCCCAAGGTAACTAGCATAAGAGGTTAGAATTAGTAAATATGGCTAGAATACAGATTTTTTTTTTTTTTTTTTTTAGCTATAATTGCTTGGGAGAGTCTACGTCTTAAAATTAATGTATATTCTGTGACAGATGCAGTTTAATGCAGTTCAATTTATTTAATTTGGCTTGTTTTACCAGCCTGGGTTACCATTTAAAGAAATTTCAATAGAAATCCAATGTTATTTAATGTAATAATATGTACATGAATGTTACACCAATGTTATATTATGTACATTGACGTTTTATAATGCAAATATATTGCAGTAAGCAGGCGCGTCCAATGCCAAAGTTAGCGCTACTCGACAATTTTAATTTTTCCTTTTATATTGCAGTAACGTCTCAAAATTCTCTAAAATTTCTTTATAGTTAGTTGGCGGAAACAACTTGATATCTATACCCTCGTTATTTAGGGATAAAAATCACTTTTTACTATTAAAGTAAAGGTTTATATTATATTACCATCTATTAGCTTGGTATTTACTTTGTTTTCCGGTAATTTTACGGCTTTTTCCAAAGAAAAAATTTTATTCCCCCTAAAAGTGCAGTGTGTGGCCTTTTCCCAATAAAAAGGAGTGAGTTTCATAAGAATATATCGTGTTTTGACAATCGTTTTAATAAAATTAATAAAACTACTGAGATCTCCTATTAAGTTTTGATAATAGCTAATTATTTTTTTTATTTTAAATATTAAAAAAATGGTTGCTTTCTCAAATAACCTCCTATGGGTGCTTCTCGCGTCACCAGCTTTCGCGATCCTGTTCCCGAATTTGTTTCAAAGAGACAACGCTCAAGATAATTCTTATTTTAATAAGTTAATAGCTAAATCAGTTAAGAAAAGAAAATTTGAAAGAAGAGCTTTAAATGATACTTCAGCTATTCTGTCTCATCATTATGCTACTACAATCACTTTAACAACAACTGATACTAGTGAAGGTAAGGCTTCTGTGCACACTACTACCACTACTGCTCACTCGTCAAATACTCCTATATATGAGAGTACAGCGATTGTAGTGAGTGCTAGTCTTACTTCAGCTGTGGGATCTCCACTTGAGTTTGGCACTTCCTCTACTTCTACCTCTAGCAAACAAGAGATTAATATTGCGTCTGATGATACTACAAAGAGTGCTACATCAACAGCTGTGAGCTCGAAAGATACTTCATCTGAGTCAGAATCTACTTACACCCCTTACAACAGCAAACCTACTGCTGCGCCACTGGTAAGTAGTGAGAGTTCTTCAGCTCTCGATGTCAGCGCTGGCCCTTCTATACCTGCTAGTTCCAGTGAGAGTTCTGTACCAGTCAGTTCCAGTGAGAGCTCTGTTCCAGTGGCCATCACACCCGGTAGCACTGTTCCAGAAAGCGTCAGTACAGACAGCTCAGTTGCTACTTCTAGCGTTCCTGCCTCAGCACCAGTGGTCACCAGTGACAGCTCAGTTGCTACTTCTAGCGTTCCTGCCTCAGCCCCAGTGGTTACCAGTGACAGCTCAGTCGCAGTAGTCAGTAGTGACGTTACTCCGGTCGACACTACAAGTGAGGTAAGCTCTGTTCCTACAAGCAGTGATATTCCAGCTGTTGTTACTACCAGCGAGCTCAGTTCAGCTCCTGAAACCACTAGTGTTGCTACTCCAGTTGTTGCCACTACCAGTGATGTCAGCTCAGCTCCTGCATCCACTAGTGATGTTACTCCAGTTGTTGCTACTACTAGTGAGATTAGCTCAGCTCCTGCAACAACTAGTGATATTACTCCGGTTATTGCTACTACCAGTGAGGCCAGCTCAGCTCCAGTAACTACTAGTGAGGTCAGTTCTGCCCTCCCAACTGTGGGTACTACTTCTGTCATTCCAACCGTGGACACAACTTCTGCCCTTCCTACTGTGGAGACAACCTCAGCCGTCCCAACCATTGGCTCCAGCTCTGCTATTCCAACTGTGGAAACAACCTCAGCCGTCCCAACTGTCGACACAACCTCTGCTCCAACTACAATTGCTACTCCAACTACAGAAGCTTCAGTCATTGCTACTTCAGAAACATCTGCTGTACCAACAATTGAAACCCATTCTGCTGCTTCATCTGGTACTACTGCTACTCCAACTTTAGCCAGTACCGGAGTCACTAGTGAAGTCACTAGCGCTGCTTCTAGTGTTGCTTCTAGTGTTGTTTCTAGTGCTGTTATTTCTACTGGTGAGATTTCTTCTGATTCTACTGTTTCACCAACAGAGGCACATGCCACCATTGAAACTGCTGGTACTTCATCAGCAGTATCTACTGGAACAGCATCAACTCCATTGACTACTTCAGTAGCCGGAACTTCTAGTGCAGCAGATGATTCCACTTCTAGCTCTGAACAATCCGTTGTATTGTTCTCTCCAAGCTCTGGTACATTTGTTGCTACTACTGTTCCTTTATCAAGTGCATTAGCCTTAAAATCTCTGCAATCTACCGGTACAAGTAGTGCATCCAGTAACTGGGTACCAAGCTCAATCGAATCTGCTACTAGTTCTACTGCTGTTCAAACTTCTGATACCGCTCAATTGCCAAACGCTATTGCTCCAGCTACTCAAGTTGAGGTTTCTCAAAACTATACTGTTATCACCATTGGTTTCAAGTCTGGTCTTAACTATCCTTTCGTTGTTGGACATTCTTTAGCTTCTGCTCAAGTTTTCCAATACTTACCAGGTACTTTGACTTATGCATTCTCTGAAGAAAGTAAAGTCAGTGTTAAACAACTTGTTCCTTTCCAATCTCCATCTCTTAATTATATTGTCACCATCGCCGAAGTTTACTATCCAAAGGATTGGATTTCTGCTTTGAATCAATCTTTACAAACTTCTTACTCTAAATTCTACTTCAACCCTGATCCTACTGAAAGTTCTTTAGCTGAACTTATTGATGTTAATATTCCTCTTATTGGCCTTGAAACTCCAACACTTTCTTCATCTTCCCTGTCTGCTTCTGGTTCAAGTGAAGCTCAAGTAACTGGTGCTAGTGCTGGTCTCTCACAATCTTCTTATGGTTCTTTCGACTCTGTTCAAGATTCAACTGTTCCAGCAAATAAGAAGCTTGGTGTTGTCGGTACTACTTCTGGTATCTCAGCCGCTGTTTATATTTCCGTTCTCTTAGTCGGATTCCGTATCTATAAACAACGTAAGGGATCAATGCCATTCTCTACAGAACAAACAGGTAACATTGTCCTTCCAATCGCTGATGGCGATGATGAGACATTGGCTGATGAGAAGGCCGCTGCTCTTGAAGATGATAGCAATGTTAACATTAACCCAGTATATAATAATGCACCAGTGGAGCGTCGGATGAGTTATAGCTCTTTCCGCAGTTACCTTACAACTTCTGGTGACAGCGAGTACAACTTGGCTCCAGGTGTTCCAATCCAGGAAGAAGATGAATTCGATGAAGATGACGAATTTGAAGACGGTGATGAATATGAAGACGGTGATGATGCTGGTGAAGAAAGTGATGATGATTTACACACTATAATCCCACAAATTTCTCGTCCAATGCAGGATAACTGGCTTTAGTTAAGTTAACCTCTTAAAATAATCAATCCTTTGCATACAATTACAACCATAGAAAAAAAAATTTTTAACAGCTTTTTTTTATTATTTATTTTAAACTTGTTATAGGGATCCATTTTTAAAAGATCCTCAAGAAACCATTTCCAAGGTGTCATTTAATCCCTTTTGTTTGTTTATTATTATTATTATTTTTATCTTAATGTTTATTACCCTTTTGACATTCTTGTTCTACTTAGAGTTCTTTTGAGTACCATACTTTAGGTACTCCCTTTTGAATATATTTTCTTAGATTGCCATATTGCGTTGTAGACACAAAATGGAGTGAGAGGCAGTACAAGCGGCTGTAGACCTGGTGAGTGTACAAGTCCACTAGTTGACTACAGTTAGGCTGATTTGCAGAGGCGACGATGTTAGAAGAGACTGAACTGCTGCGACAGTTTTCAATCAGCCACCAGGGCCGGTCGTCGGTGTTCACAGCAACGGGCGGTACCCCTATAGAGAGGTTCGTGGGTTCCAGCACAGCATCGGGGACAGCGTCTGGGACGGCGTTCGACACGTCGTCACCACGCAGTACTACTGAATGGACCAGGAGTCCGTTGTCTACGTCTCTGACGGTGGCAACATCAGTTTCAGGGTCCGCGAGATGGCGCGAGATGTCCCGGAAGGGCTCTGTGCTGCTGCACCGAACGAGGTCTGTCTTAGGCATGGAGAGACTTCAGGACCCAGAGACTTGCAGCGACATCTACGACATGTACCTAGAGATGGACCAGTCGACGGAGGGCTACTCAGAGGCTGGGATCTGTGGCGTCGCCCGCGAGGCTGTCAGACGTCCACAGGGGCACAGGGGGCGGCGGCTGCGGGCCTGGGCCGCGTCGTGGCTCGTTCCGAGCAGGCAATTACCGGACTCCGTTCCGAAACGGGAGATTAATTTAGTGGTTTCAACTTCTAGCGCAAGTTCGCTGGAGCATCTATTGTCTAGTGAGCAGTTGAACCGCATTACTAAGGACGGCGGTAATGTGCGTGCCCGCAACCAGTGAGCAAGCAGGGCATTCAACGGAGGGGGGGAAGATATTTAGAAAAAGTATGGTTTTTGCTAAATTTATAAGCAAATACAGTAGAACATTTACAAGAAATATGGTTACAATTGATTCATCTATTTTATTTAATCACACTTGTCTTAGAGTGAAAGATCCAAAAGTTAGTGTGGAATTTTATAGAAAGAATTTTGGCCTTGAATTGATCAAAAAGCAGGATTTCCCAGAGCAAAAGTTTGCTCTTTATATGTTGTCTCTCAATTACCCAGGAAATAAGGGATACGGAAAGAACTGGGCCGAAAGAGAAGGTATTTTAGAATTATCACATAGTTATGGTAGCGAAACTGATCCTAATTTTAAAGTTAGTAATGGTAATTCTGACCCAAACCGTGGTTTTGGTCATATCTGTTTTTCTGTTGACAATATTAATGCTTGTTGTGATGCTCTTGAACTGTCAGGTGTTAAGTTTCAAAAGAAGTTAACAGATGGTCGTCAAAAAGATATCGCTTTTGCTCTTGATCCTGATGGATACTGGGTTGAATTAATTAGCAATAAAAGTTTACAACCAGAGGAGTACAAAACTGAGATTTCAACCTATAAATTTAATCACACCATGATTCGTGTTAAGGACCCAGTCAAGTCTTTAAAATTTTATCAAGATGTTTTAGGAATGAAACTCGTTGATAAGCGTGAGTTTGCGAGTGCTAAGTTTACTCTATACTTTTTAGGTTATGAAGTTGATAGTTATGGCAAGGGACAAGCTGTATCAAATAGACAGTCTCTTTTAGAGCTTACTCATAATTGGGGTACTGAAGATGATGCTAATTTCTCTTACAGTAATGGTAATGATGAAGAACCAAAGGGATATGGTCATATTGGAATTTCTGTTAAAGATGCTGGTGCTTTATGTAAGCAAATTGAAGAAGAATATCCTGAAATTGAATGGATAACTAAGTTTAATCTGAGTTTCCTTAAGGATATTGGATTCTTTAAGGACCCTGATGGATACTGGATCGAAATCCTTCCAGCTGACGCTCTCACCGTGCCAGCTTGCAGCTGCAAATAATCGGCCCTCCAGTCCACCCGCAGGAACTCACCACCGTGCCCCCTCTAATATATACACATATATTTGCGCATACTGTAGGATGTACAATACGCTAGCCATGGCTGTTACTAGCAGGCACCAGCCACCGTCACTACCGTCACCAGCCACGCACCAGCCACGGCATGCACACCACCACGCTGTACTGGCCGCACACAGACTCACGGTCCCCCTGAGAGGGCCCAATAGGAGGGCAGGAACCAGCTGAATAAACCGGGAAATTTTTCTCCTAGATAAACGCCCGTTCTCGGCTCCATAATGGCCTACAAAGATATCGGGATCCACGTGACCCGCGGACGCGTCGCGTAAGGATTTAAAAGCTGTATTTTCTGCGGGCGTCTTGGGTCATCTTAGAGGGAGACACAAGGATATGAGTGGGAAGATTGAGCTCAAGTTCAGCGACAATTCTGAGCAGAATGGATTTTATCGTAGATATGCGGCACTTGGAGATTCTCCTAAGGATACTCTTCGGGTTGCTGATCGTGGCGAGTATTATACTGTGATGGGGGAGGATGGTGAAGAGGTCGCGTCAGCTATATATCGAACTACTTCTGTTGTTAAAGAGTCTAGAGGTGTTAAATATGTTACAGTTTCACCAACTGTATTTAGTCAACAAATTGTTGAAGAATTTGTTATTAAACGTGGATGGAAATTAGAGATTTATGATCGTCAATGGCGTATAGAGCATAAGATTACTCCAGGTAATGTAGCAGCAATTGAAGAAATTTTAGGTGGTTCAAATAATTCAAATGTTTCTGGTGGATTAGCAGCAATTCGTTGTATTGATAAACTGGAAGGTAAAAGAATTGGTATTGGATATGTTGATACTCAAAGACGCGTATTAGGTTATTGCGAGTTTGATGATCTGGAATTATTACTGAATTTAGAATCAGCTATGGTTCAATTAAATATTAAAGAAGCAGTTATACCAGGTTCATATTTTGATGATGATGGTAATTGTTCAGACTCTACTGGTTCTAAACTTGTTCAGGTTATTGGCCGCTGCGATGGTGCTGTCAGTATCGGAAAGCTGTCTACTTTCAGCGGTAAGAACGCCGACGAGGATCTTAGAAAGTTACTTACAGAGGACTCGTTTCTCTCGTACAGCGGTGGAGACTCCTCTGAGCGTGAGGTTGGTATCGCGAGCGTGTGTGCTGCCGTCAGCTACTTGGACCTCTTAACGGACGAGCCTGGGTACGGCAGCTACGTGCTAGAGCACCACGTCTTGGATCAGTATGTGAAACTCGACCTGGCGGCGGTGCGCGCCTTGAGTTTGTTCCCAAGTGTCCGCGACCATGGCAGCAAGTACGGTAGCGTGTTTGGTGTCCTCAACCGGTGCAAGTCCGCGGAGGGCGAGAAGTTACTCTCGCACTGGCTTAAACAGCCATTGACCGACCTTGCGGCCATCGAGGAGCGTCACCGGATGGTCTCCATGCTCGTTGACCAGTCGCAGACCAGAGTCGCCGTCCAGGAGGACGTGTTGGCGTACGTCCCCGACATCCGCAGGTTGACACGCAAGCTTGGCCGCAAGAAGGCGTCTCTTGAGGACGTGGTGCGCATCTACCAGTTGCTTTTGAAACTCCCGGACTTGGAGAAGATCGTCGACAATGCGTTGTCGTTGGCCAGCTGTGGCGACGAGACCGAGCTGCTAAAGGGGCTGGTCAGAAGTAGATGGGCTGCACCTTTGAAGGAGCTCATGGGCTCGCTTTACAAGCTCCAGGAGCTAGTGGAGACCACTATCGACTTGGATGCGTTGGACAATCACGAATACGCTATTAGACCAGAATTCAATGAGGAGTTGGTAGAGATCCGCGAGAAGCTTGATAAGGTCCGCGAGACAATCGGAGATGTTCACTACGAGGCTGCTGAGGATTTAGGGAAAGATCCAGACAAGAAGTTAAAGCTCGAGAATCATCATGTTCATGGTTGGTGTATGAGATTAACTAGGGGTGATGCTGCGGTGCTCCGTGGAGCTAAGAAATATACTGAGTTACAGACAGTAAAGGCTGGTGTATTTTTTACTAATGATAAGTTAAAGGAAGCAGCTGAAAAATATCAAGATCTTCAAAGTGATTATAATAAGACTCAATCTTCTGTTGTTAAAGAAGTTATTGAAATTGCTGGTACTTATGGTCCATTATTAGAAAATTTATCAAGAATTTTGGCTGAAATTGATGTTATTTGTTCATTTGCTCATGTTTCTGTTCATTCACCAATGCCATATATTCGACCAAAAATGAAAGGAATGGATTCAACTGATCGTAAAATTATTGCCAAAGAGACTAGACATCCATGTCTTGAAATGCAAGACGATGTTAGGTTTATTTCTAATGATGTGAGTCTCAGTAGTAAAGAAGCTGAATTTATGATTATAACTGGTCCAAATATGGGTGGTAAATCAACGTACATTAAAAGTGTTGGAATTCTAACTTTACTTGCTCAAGTTGGTTGTTTCGTTCCAGCTTCTGAAGCTGAATTATGTGTTGTTGACGCAATCTTGGCAAGAGTTGGTGCTGGTGATAGTCAACTTAAAGGTATTTCTACATTTATGGCAGAAATGTTAGAAATGTCAGGTATTTTAAAAACAGCTACAGCTAGTTCATTAGTTATAATTGATGAATTAGGTAGAGGAACAAGTACTTACGATGGTTTTGGGATTGCATATGCTATTAGCGAACATTTAGCCTCTAAGACACACTGTTTCACATTGTTTGCCACACATTTTCATGAACTTACAAATTTAGCTAAAAAGATACCTACAGTTTGTAATTTACATGTGGTAGCTCATGTTGATAATCAAGAACAAAATGATCGTGATAGTATAACATTATTATATAAAGTTGAACCAGGAATTCTGGATCAATCTTTTGGTATTCATGTTGCGGAAGTAGTAGAATTTCCTCAAAAAATCATAACCATGTCTAAAAGAAAAGCAGCTGAGTTAGAAGATTTGGGTGGTGCTAAAGGCGAAGATCGCTATGTCGCTGATAAAAGAACTAAATGTTCACCTCAAGAAATAGAGGCTGGCAGTCTTTTACTCAAAAATGTCCTCAAACAATGGAAATCTCAAGTTGATGCTTCTAATCCAGACCAGGCTATCGAACAGTTGAAGAGCTTGATGGGCTCTGATAGTATTAAACAAGATAAGTTTATTCAGGAAGTGCTTAGTTTATAATATATGTGTATGTGTGTGTGTGTGTTTTTCCTCCTCCCTCTTATGTGTAGCAACGATCTTAGCTTCTAGATGGAACCAAACCACGTCCATATCCATCACGAGCATAGTAGTCCATTGGATAGAAATCTTCAGAAAATTGAGTATCATTATCAAGCCATACCATTGCTTCATAAGGAGTTAATAATGGTTTACTAAAAGCGTAACCCCAATCAATAGATAATCTAGGACAAGCTACTTGAATAAAACAATCAATCTCTTCAAACATAGCCACTTTTACTGGGAAAATTTCTGATAAAACAATCTTTACAACATTAATTCCCTTATTTTTTAATTCACCCTCTAAACGTTCAGCAGTTCCCAAATTACCTTGACGTCCTAATCCTCCAAGAATGAGACCAACTGTTTTCGCAGAACGAGCCTGGTCAATAGCCTCACCACGTACTTTAACTAATTCTTTAGTATCATAGTACTCTCTAGTAAATTTTCTAGAATAAGGATCATATCTATAGGCAGGAATATCTGGATTGTGAATCATTGCACTCTCTAAATGAAAACGACCATCACCAACGTAAAGCATACAATCAACATTGTCCGGCAGAAGTCTCGCAGAAGTGCACCCCAACACCTCACCCTTAGAAAGAGGCATAGACTGAGGAGTGATCATGAAAAGCTTCTTAGCGGTACCATCTTCCTCAAATCTCGCTTTGAGCTGATGTATTGATGGGTTAAATTGAATAGTTCCAAATACTGCTATACGTGACATATCATCCATGTTCCGCTCTAATGTCTTTTGTAAATGATCTAAGTCAATAGCAATAGTAACAAATATATATAAAACTTTAATAGAAGTAACATCAATAGGAACAAGACATGAATGAGCATAATGAACAATATAATCACATTGTAAAGCTCTTGCAGTATAATCATCAATACAGCATGCACCATAACTAACATCACCCATAATTACAACTTCACATTGACAGAATCCTTCAAGTATATCAGCTAATACCATTGAATAAATTAATAAACCTTCAGGCATTTGAAGTGCTACTTTAGTTGCTTTATTCTTTTTAATATTCCAAACAGTTTTATGAATTTCAAAGTTATAATTTGATGGTAATAACTTTATGGCCTCATTAAGCTCATCATCTTGTAAGATTTCATCAGGTATATGCGTCACTAAACGACCACTACGAGCGCCTCCACGTTTAATTATAGCCTTACCATTCTCAGAAGTGGTCTCGGTAATCTTTCTAGCACCCCCAAAACGCCGACGTTGCTTATTTTGACCTTCACTCATGTATATTAATATGATTATAAATTGCCTATTATGCTCCCATCCGTCGCTTGAAAAAAAAAAAAAAAATCATCGCACAGGAGCACCGCTATGCACCATCACAGCGGCGCTATCTTTCTCGTCTTACGAAGAGAAACTAACTTGACAGATTTCTTACGTTTACCATCACCAACTTTAAAAAAAGTGGGAGCTACCTCAACAAGCCAATTAGGCTCTATAGCAGTAACACATTGCATATACTCTCTAGACGTTAAGAGCACTGTGTGGTAAATGACATATTCTGGTCTTTGATGTTTAGCGAATAATGCACTAGACAGGTGTAAGTATACAGGATTATCCTCAACAAGAGTTTTATAAGCTCCTTGTTCCTGTGCATCCTTTTTTGCACTATTCTTAAAGAACCCAGCACATAAAGCTCTTCTAACACGGTCCAAGTCACGACCACAGCTTACAATTGGAAGTTTCTGTCGTCTAAAGATTTGTTCCAATTGTTTTCTAACATCCTTAGCTCTTCTCAAAGATCTTTCCTGTACAAAATGTTCCTGACACCATCTTTTGGTAGACCCCTGGTTCTCCCATGCGTCGTATACATTGAGGAGAGTCAAGTGGTCTCCATTGACACTATGGAACCGCGCCTTCTTCTGGTCGGCTTGACTCTGTTTAGCCTTGGGACGATAGAAAATCTGGCCCTGTACTGATAACATGGCCACGATAGTGGCTAACTGTGACGAGCACTGAAACTCAGGTCGCGCGGCCACCAATAACAGTTTAGCCAACAGTGGATCCATTGGGAAGTCAGACATCTGCTTACCAAGCTTAGTCAACGATCCATCATCATCTAAAGCATCTAAATTGAATAACTCTTCCAAGGCCAGAGCCATAGCACGACCTGGTGGTGGATCCATAAAGTCAAATCCAACTAAATCATTAATACCCATTGCTTTAAGCATAAGAATAGTATTAGAGAGATTCTGTCTTTGAATTTCAGGAACTGTATTAGCTGGCATTTCATTCTTATAAGCCTGTTCTGTATAGAGTCTATAACATTTCCCTGGTCCCGTTCTTCCTGCTCTACCAGCTCTTTGGTTAGCTTGAGCTTGAGATATCGGAGTAACCGTTAATGTATCCATACGAAGTCGTGGATCATAGGCATTCATCTTGACAAATCCTGGGTCAACCACATAAAAGATACCATCAATAGTGATGGATGTCTCAGCGATATTTGTCGCAATAACACATTTTCTAGATCCAGCAGGAGTCGGTTCGAAAATTTTGGACTGAACTTCAGAGGGTAAAGATGAGTAGACAGGTAGAATGATTAGTTCACCTACTGATGACCCTGATGTCTCTTGCAAAGATTTAACCTTATCATATAGTGCTTCACAAGCCATATCAATCTCTTCTTGTCCAGTTAAGAATACCAAAATATCTCCTGGGCCTTCAAGAGCATGTATTTGAAGGACAGTATCAAGAGTAGCAGCCAAATAATCAACCTCTGGTTCTTTAGTATACATAATATCAACAGGAAAAGTTCTACCTGGAATGTTAATAATTGGACAATTATTAAAATAACGTGAAAATTTGGCAGAATCCAATGTAGCAGAAGTAATAATCAATTTCAAATCAGGACGCTTTGACGCTGCCTGTTTAAGTAATGCAAACAATACATCTGTTGCAATAGTACGTTCATGTGCTTCATCTAACATAATAACAGAATATCTCAGCATATTAGGATCTCTTAAAGCTTCTCTCTGTAACATACCATCAGTCATATATTTAATTTTAGTGGCCGGCAGAGTGTATTCTTCAAATCTAATAGTATATCCAACAGTACCACCAATTTTTGGATCTCCTACCTCTTCAGCAACTCTCTTAGCAACAGATACCGCAGCCACTCTTCTAGGCTGTGTGCATGCGATCATTTTCCCTGAAGAAGCATAACCTTCCTCCATAAGATACTGTGTTAGTTGAGTAGTTTTACCAGAACCAGTCTCACCAACCACAACTACACATTGGTTCTCCTCTACTAAGTCAAGAACCGTCTGTCTCATTGCAAAAACAGGTAAATTTCTTCTCTGCTCAGAGATTGGAACCGAGGTCCTCTTACCATAACTGACATTCAGCTTCCGTAACTGTTTCTGCCATTCACTGACCAACTCATCATCCAGTTCATCATCTCCGTTTTGTGATTTCTTCATTGGATCATCAGGATTAACCTTTTCCTGTTGCTTTCTCTTCTTGTCTCTTAATGCCTTAAGTCTCTGCTCCTTAAGAGTCTTAGCCATCTCACTACCTGTTACAGCAGCTCTCGCTAGACTACCATCAGGCCGGGATTTAGTAACTTTAAGATCATCAATACGTTCGTTAGACATTTGCAAACGTCTCTTCTCCGACTCGAGAAACTTTGGCGTCGTAGGCTCCACCTTCACATCAACCTCAAGGTCTGCATCAGCAAACAGCTGTCTTGCCGGAACAGGCTCACGAGCACTTTCAAAATCCTCCGCTAGTTCAGGATACTCATCAATAGAAACAGCACCTGACGATATAAGCTGCCGAATCTCCCATCGTTCGGTCTCTGAAAGCACACGCGAACGCTTCTCCGGGGCATACTGCGGAGTCTTAGCAGGAAGACTTCTCTGCTCTCCTGTCTGCTGATCCACTCCCTTCATTGAAACAAGCCAGCGACCCTTCGAGCCATTATATGCCCTACCGTAAAATATTTGATTGCGTTTTAATATGTCTTGGGGCTTGGTAGCGCCCAGGTTGTATGGTAACGCGTTCACCCGTAATATAGCTTTAACACCAGAAGGCTCAATACGAACTGCCGCAGAATTGTCCAGAAACCCTACTACTCGGCATCGATATACCGTATCAGCGATTACAGGATCAGACCGCCATTGCTCCGCAGTCGCTACCACATCCTCATTTCTCTCTTCTTTCTTGACGTACGCAGCGGGTAGTTCGCGCTTGGGCTGGGGCCGCTGGTCCGCGACAGGAGACCGCGAAGAGCTCTCAAACTTGATACCCTTGGGCTGTGTGACCTTAGCACGTGGAACAGACACCATCTCTGGCTCCTTCTTGATTGACGGTGGCTTGTATATGAGGTTGTGGAGCTGCTCCACGAACGGGCCCTCGAACGGCGCCTCATTCTCTTCTAGCAACGTCTGGAACTTGCGGAGAACATCCTGGCCACCTTTTGCTGCTTGCTCGTGTATATCAATAACGAAATCGGCTAACGCAGGTTCGTCCACCCCCGTAGCGTCCTTTATGGCCTTCGCCACTTGTGCCTGTGTGGACATGTAGATACTCATCGCACGGTAAATTTTTCAGCTAGTACGGTACAGTGCTCCCTCCGCTCCAGTGCGCACAACGGATGCCCACTAGCCACACCATGCATGGAGAGGGTCCGGTACTGCGGTTCGCTACGGCTAAAAGAGAGTGAATATAAAACTAATGATAGATAATAATAATGATAATAAAAAGAGACATAACAGCGTGACTAAGTTTCAGTCTTTTCAGCGTCTGGAACTTGAGGTACTGGACTAACCAGAGGCAGAACCAGTTGAAGTTGATGGGGTTCATCTTGGTTAGGTTTAAAGCCCCAGTGAACTTCACGACGGACTTCAACATAATCATAAGCAAACTCACCAAGTTGATCTTCATCAAGACCAGCAGTTTCTGCTTTTTCTGAAACTCTAAGTTTGCATCCTGGTATAAAATTTATGATAAAACATAAAATAAATGAAACAACAAATGAATAAGCAGATACAGCTACAATATATGCAATTTGAATATAAAGCTGAGCATAATGATGAGAAATCCAACCACCTCTAACACCTTCTGGTTTTGGATCTCCTGGAGCGAGACCTAAATCTATTATGTAATCAGCAGCGAATATAGCATTGAATAGCAATCCAACCAAGCCTGCAATACCGTGCTCTGCTAATATATCAAGTGCATCATCGACACGGACCAAATATTTGAACCCAGTTGCAAAGTTACAAATTATGGCGGCGACTGCCCCCTGTGCAAGAGAAGCCCATGGTGGAATATAGGCAGCAGATGGGGTGGCAGCGACCAACCCACAGATCAAGCCAGACGTGAATCCGATCAATGAGAGTTTCCGCTCGAGTCTGTAATCAAGGAAGCACCATGCGAAAGCTCCTGAGGCTGCACTAAGGTTAGTATTTAAAAAAGCTACCAATGCTGGCATTCCAGGTACTAAAGCAGTTCCAGCGTTGAAAAATGCCCAAGAGCACCAAAGGAACACCGCCGCTAGGGCGACGTTGGTCGCGTTATGTGGTCTAAAACTGGATACAGGATCTGAGAAATCTCTTGGACCTAGAGCTATAGAGTATGCGAAACCCAGGAATCCTGAGGCGAGCTCAACTGGCCCACCTCCTGCATAATCTAAAACTTTAAACTTATAAGCCCATCCATCCGGGTTCCATACCCAGCAAGCAATTGGTGAATATACAATTGTAGCCCAAAAGAATGCAAATATAAGACATGGAAATATTCTTCCACGTTCAGCTATAGCTCCAACTGTAATAACACATGCAACAATTGCAAAAAATCCTTGAAAAATTGCAAAAGCTAATTCAGGATATTCATCTGAATCTTCAGTTATCCGTTCAAGTAAATGATTAAATCCAGCATTATGAAGATTACCTATAAAATGACTAGAACTATCAGAGAATGCTAAAGAGTAACCCCAAACATACCATTGAATTACAACCACAAAACATGAAGATAAACATATAAAAAGTAATGAAAGTCCATTCTTACGTCTAGCTAACCCTGAGTATAAAAATGCGAGTCCAGCTACCATTAATACTAACATGGCAGAAGCAGTTATAAGAAAACCACATACTCCATAATCTATACTCATTGTCACTAACCGTTATTCTATTAAATCTCTATATTTTTAAAAAAAAAAAAAAGATTTTTTAAAAGAAAATCCAAAATTACTAAAATAGAAAGAATCACGAAGGAGAAGAATTAACTATATATATATATATAGGAAGAAAACGGCACAATGTACATAAGCAGTAGAAAAAATAAAAATAAAAAAAGTAAAACAGCCAGAAAAGTAAAACAAAAAGCTTGAAGGATCGTGCGATGAGCCTTACAAAAATATGATTAAGGAATATAAATTAATTGGCATTTAGCAATGATAGGGAAGGGTTCCTTATCTATACGGGTCCATGTTCAATTTACCTATATGCGGCTCCGCTTACAATTACAGCCTTACAATACAAGTCTCACAATAGTAGCCAAGATAATACAAAGTAATTGACCGTATAAATCATTTAATTTCATTTTAAATAAATAAAATAAAATTCAATATAAAAAATAAAACAAAAAATAAAACAAAAAAGTAAAACAAAATATTAGCCATTTAATGGCATCTTATCAGGGAAAACCTAATTATGTCCTGCAGTTGTAAAATTGCTCGGAAAATTTTTCATACAATGCAAAATGCATCCCAAGAAATTGCCCACGCATTTTAATTGGAGGGATAACGAGTAGTGAGTGACTCATGCATTCCCTCACCGCCCGGAGAACCTCTCTCCGGAATCTGACTTGGCGCACGCACACGGGTGGCGCAGGCGGCGCCTGCGCCACACTGGAAGTTATGAGCGCGCGCGATGAGGAAAAAAAAATTTTTATTATGAGAAGAGAGTGTGGAGCGTATAGAGAGCGAGTATGTCAGAGACGCACAAGCCGCACAGAACTGGGGGTAGACGTTCTGCGAAGGATCGTATGAAGGCTCTGGGTCTGAATCCGAAAGCTTTTGCAGTTTCTGCACCTGGAAAGCAGCATAGAGGGATTCAGCGATCTGCTGATGTAGTTGAGAAGAAGTATCATGTTCCTATGGTTACTGCTTTACCTGATGATGAAGAACCACCAGTAATTGTTTCAATTGTTGGACCATCTGGTGTTGGTAAATCTACTTTAATTAAATCTTTAGTTAGAAGATTTTCAAAGATGAGTGTTGGAGAAGTTAGGGGTCCAATTACATTAGTAGCTGGTAAAAGAAGAAGAATTACAATTATTGAAGTTAAACCAGATTTAAGTAGTATGATGGATGCTGCAAAAGTATCAGATTTAGTTTTACTTATGATTGATGGTAATTTTGGACTTGAAATGGAAACTTTTGAATTTCTTAATCTTGCTCAACATCATGGTATGCCAAAAGTTATTGGTTGTGTTACTCATTGTGATCTTTTTAAAAAACAATCAACTTTAAGAGCTCAAAAGAAACTTTTAAAGCATAGATTTTGGACAGAAGTTTATAAAGGTGCAAAACTTTTTTATTTATCTGGTGTTATAAATGGTAGATATCCTGATCGTGAAATTTTAAATCTTTCAAGATTTATTGTTGTAATGAAATTTAGACCACTTACTTGGAGAGCAACTCATCCATATATTTTAGCTGATAGAGTTCTGGATATTTCATCACCACAAAGAATTAGTGAAAATCCAAAATCTGATCGTGATATTGCTATATTTGGATATGTTCATGGAGCCAATTTAAAGAAAGGATCACCAGTACATGTTCCTGGACTTGGTGATTTTACAACAGAAGAGATTGAAAGACTTCCAGATCCTGTACCTACTCCATTTATGGAGCTGAGGGCTGCCACTGCTGCTGCGAAAGAGGGTAAACTGGCTGGTGTTCCACGCAGAAAGAGATTGGATGACAAGCAGAAGATTATATACGCTCCAATGTCTGATCTTGGTGGTGTGATGATTGACAAGGATGCTGTTTACATAGATGTTGGGGCGCACCATCACGGTGAGGGTAAATTGATCGACTCAGAGAAGGACAAAGACCTTGAGAGTTCCATTCTCAAGCAGTTGGCCGAGCACAAGAGTGCCTCACAAGACGTTGGCTTGCAGTTGTTCAGTGACTCTAAGGTGATCAAAGCAGGCGTAAACGATGTGGCTGACGAGGATGACGAGGACGACGACGAGTTTGGTGATGACTTTGAGGGCGACGACGAGCTTGAGCTGGATATTGAGGACCCGACGGAGGTCAAGCACAATACTGGCCGTACTGCGTTGCGTCAGATCAGCTCACTTTCCAGCGGATCCAAGGAGCAGCAGGAGAAGGAAGAGGAATTTGCTCTCCAGGAGGATACTAAGTTTGAGTTGAGCGACGACGAGGACGATCAAGACAACTGGAGAGATATGGGTGCCAAGCTCCGCGGTACTGGTGAGATCAGATGGGATATCAATAAACTCATGTACGATGACAGCGTCACTCCAGAGGAGGCCGTTGAGAGATGGATGGGTCGCGAGCGCAGTGGCAGTACCAGCAGCGAGAATTTCAGTGGAAGTGACCAGGAGAGCGAGGAAGAAGAGGAAGAGGATGACTTCTTTTCCAAGAAGGAGCTGCAAAGCTTGCCTGAAAATATCGACCGGTCTCATCCTGCGTTCCCAGCAGTGGACGAGCTTCGCAAGAAGTGGTCGCCTGAGAGCGAGCAATTCCGTAAGTTGAAGAAGAAGTACTTCTTCTTATCTCCGAGAGAGAGAATGAAGCAAATTGACGAAGCGGAGGATGATGATGAGGATGATGAGGGAAGCGATGACGAGGGAAGTGAGGATAACGACGAGGTTGTTGAAGATGAGGATGGGTTCACGAACTTTGATGCGGAGAACGGTGAAGACGGCGAGGACGACGAGGAGGTGGACGAGTCCAAACTTTCTGTGCAGCAGAGAAGAGCCAGACTTGCGAAAAAGAAAGAGCAGCTCAGACTCCAATATGAGGAGGAAGAGGATAACCAAAATGAGGATTTGAACGAGCATGAGTCCTGGTATGAGTTCCAGAAGGCAAAGATGGCTCAACAGCTTGAAATTAATCAAGATGAACTTTCAAAGCTTCCTCAAGAGGCCAGAGACTCTATTGGTGGTTTTAAAGCAGGATCATATGTCCGTATCGTACTTCACGGTGTTACCCCAGAATTCATTGAATATTTTGATCCAACGTATCCTATTGTTGTTGGCGGTGTCTCTGTTGCTGAAACTGGTTTCGGAATGCTTAGAACTAGAATTAGAAAACATCGTTGGCATAAAAAGATTTTGAAATCTCTGGATCCTTTAGTTATATCTTTAGGATGGAGAAGATTTCAAACAATGCCTGTTTACACAACTTCTGACTCTAGAACACGTACAAGAATGTTGAAATATACCCCAGAGCACGCTTTCTGTGAAGCTGTGTTCTACGGCCCCGTTGTTGCTATTAACACACCGTTCTGTGCGGCGCAGGTCGTGGCTGATAACTCTACCGGAGCGGGCTTCAGAGTCGCCGCTACTGGTGTTGTTGAAGGTATCGATAGCGGTGTAGAGATCGTTAAGAAATTGAAGTTGGTTGGTTATCCATATAAAATTTATAAAAATACTGCATTTATTAAGGATATGTTTAGCACTGCTTTAGAGGTAGCTAAGTTTGAAGGTGCCGCTATTAAAACTGTTAGTGGTATTCGTGGTGAGATTAAAAGAGCTTTAGGTCACCAAGAAGGACATTATCGTGCTACTTTTGAAGATAGATTAGTATTAAGTGATATTGTTATCTTGAGAACTTGGTATCCAGTTAAGGTTAAACGGTTCTATAACCCAGTAACGACATTAGCTATGAAAGATAAAAAACAGTGGAAGGGAATGAAGGTTACTGGTCAACTTAAAGCTGAATTAGGACTTAATATTGGAGGTGATAGTGCTGATAGTAAGTATTCTAAGGTTGAGAGATCTAAGGTTAAGTTTAATCCATTGCATGTTCCTAAAAAGTTACAAAAAGATTTACCATTTAAGTCACAAATTGCCACAATGAAGCCTCAGAAGAAGCAGACTTATATGCAGAAGCGTGCAGTTGTGCTTGGAGGTGAAGAGAAGAAAGTTCGTCAATTATCTCAGCAGTTATCTACTCTCCAGCGCGATAAAGCAGCTAAGAAGGCAGCTAAGAAGAGTGAGAGTAATGCTAAGAGAATAAAAACTCGTCAAAAGGAGGAAGAGACTAGAAAACAAAAACAAAAGGAACGTAAGAAGGAGTTCTTCGCAGGTGGTGGCGGTAAACGTGCGAAGAGAGCATAAATATACGGCATTTAACTCACATATAGATGTAGAAACTATGGACGTACATATGGCGGGTAACCTGTCTACAACCGAATGGGCGGGTATTGGAGGAGAGAAACGGCGGCGAAGGGCTGGAAGTAAGGTACATAGGAGGAGATATATATATATATGAGTCTACTCAGCAGTCGACAGCAGGCTGAGCTACACCGTGCTATAACGCAGTATCTTAAGGATAAAGTGAGTGATAGTACATTAAAGGATATTAGTGAAAGTTTAGAAGTTAGTTCAAGTGATTTAGGTAAGGATGGAGGGTTATTAGAGAAGAAATGGTCAGCAGTAATTAGACTTCAAAAGAAAGTATTAGACTTAGAATCACAAATTTCATCAATGACAGAGTTATCAGATAATAATGGATTATCAAATATTAATAAAAATTTGAATGGTTCAAATATTCATACAAAACTTAATTGGTTACCAGGTAGAACTAGCCAGACTTTAAAAGGTCATAAAGCAGTTATAAGTGATATTGATATTCATCCAACGATGCCAGAGTTATGTTGTGGTTTAGGTGATGGAAGTATTGTAATTTGGGATTTAATGAATGCTGTACTGCCAGCTAAAATAATTAATGGACACACTAAAGCAGTTAATAGCGTATGTTATAGCCATGAGCCAATTAAACTTAATAACCAGCAATCTGGTCCAGGTGATATTCTTTTAGCTACTTGTTCCGCTGATCTTACAATAAAAATATGGAATATATCAAAAGATTATGAACTTGTACGTACATTAAGTGGTCATACTCATTCTATTCTGTCAGTTAAATTTAAATTAAATAATCCAAATCATTTATTTCTGAGCTCTCGTGATGGCTCAATAATGTTGTGGGATATTATAAGTGGCTATAGATTAAAATCATTTGTCGGTCATAGTGACTGGGTACGGTCGCTCGACATCTGCGCCAGTGATGAATACATTCTCAGCTGCTCCAACGACCAAAGTGGCCGATTATCGCACGGTGATTCTGGTACTGGGCTTTCTATCATGGTTGGCCACACGCATGTCGTTGAGGACTGTAAATTTGCACCGGTTCTGTCCTGGCTGTACTTGGATAAACTTGCACTGTCGTATCTTGATGGATCTGAGAATGCGCAATATGAATCGCTAGGATTTAAGTACTGTGCTACAGCATCAAGAGATGAAACTATAAGAATTTGGCTTTTACCTTTACCTATAATACGGCCTCATAGAACTCCAGCGCCGTCAGCCAATCCCTCTGCAACTTGTCTAATTGAGCTTAAGGGTCATGCCTCATGGGTAAGATCTTTACAATTTCATCCAGGTGGTAAATATCTCTTTTCTAGTTCAGATGATAAATCTATTAAGATTTGGGATTTGAGTGCAGTTGAAAAATTGGGAACAATTAAATGTATACGAACTTTATCTAATGTTCATGATGGATTTGTTAATTGCATAAGATTTGCACCTACTGTCACTTTAGATTCTCAGCTAAATAAAGATGAAAAAGATCTGAAAAAGTTATTATCTAATTTAGATAGATCTATACGAACTATATTTGCAAGTGGTGGTACAGATAATACAGTATGTCTTTGGAATTAAGAGCCGGTCTCGAAATTCTATTTAATGTATTATATAAAATTATATAATATTAATGAATATTGATGAATATTAGTACTTAAAATGTATATTATAAAAGTCAATCAAAACTAACAGAAGTATCATCAAACCAATATAATCTAACATGATTGCGAGATTCCCTTATATTCAAAAGTATATCATGAGTACTACTACTAATACCGTATAATTTATTAGCTGTAAATGCAATTCCAACAAGGTATTGATCAAACTCTTTTCCAGTAGATTTACCCATATAAGCCAACCAAAGCATAGGTAGCTTATAAGTCTCTATTTCATCCACTATATGCTCACATACTGGCTCACCAGTATCATCTTCGGTTGCTCTGTATAATCTGGTTAAAATTCTTAAAGTTTTTTCAGGAAATAAATCTGGAAATATTCTCAGAAAAGTATCATTAGAATATAAATGCTCGATGGACTTGGTGTAGCTTCTAAAGAGCGCAATAAAGATAGGATCGAGACCGCCAGCGATGACGAACGTAGAGTCGATGCTCTTCTCGTTCTCCACGATGTACGCGGTGATCTTTATATATATGCTCTTAATAGCGTGTGATGTGCTTCTTAGAATGTCAAGAGCCAACGTTTCGACTATATCGCATTTTAGCTGGAATATGTCGTACCCAGCCTGTTCAGATATAAGACATTTGGTGATGCTGGACTTTAGCCCCTCGAGGGCGAGCTTTCCAATGGGTGAGTCTGGGTCGTGTTCCCTAACATCTTCCAACAGTAGTGCTAAAAGGACATTTGAGGCAATTATATCAAAATGTTCATTAACAAAATCTTGACTTTGGGTACATGCAGATAAAAGTATACATCGCTGTGATCCTGATGCACTATTATCTCCAAGAAGACGAAGGGCTTTACCAAAATTAAGATTTATTTGTTGAATAATTGCATAAATTATTGGATTCTCATCAAATCTAGCATACATATTTTTCATATTAACATTAGAGTTATCCTTTAAAAATTGTAATGCACTTACTTTTGTATCATCAGAATATACATTATTAGTATCTAAAGATATCTGTTTAATTATATCAAATATTGGCTCTAATTCAGGTGACAGTCTTCTTGAATGTTTATATTGCTTTCCAATTATTATTCCAATAATATGAATATGTCTATCATTAATAGATTTATCAGTTTTCTTTAATAGACTTAATAACTCCTTGGCTAAATACTTGAATTGTTTCTCTTGACTCTTTGGTTTAGAAAATTCCAAAACAGTCATATTTATCCAGTCTGATAAACTTCTAGTTGAATTATTAGAACATAATTTCCAATAAGTCTTGATGAAATTAGTCTTTTTAAGTATACCTTCTGGGGAGTACTGTTTCGTATAGTAGTTTAGCTGTGCCATAGTAGTCATTATCTGAAGCACAGCTCGTAGGGTCGAGAACTCCAACGGAGTACTTGGATTAGCCATTGAATCTACCTGATCAATGAAGAGCGGTGGTAAGCCTCTCATTATCCACTCCACTATTTCCCAGTCTTCATAAAACGAAATAATGACTGTGTCTAAATAGTAAACTAGCCCCTCTGTGTCCTCCTGCTCCATATATTCAGTGATCCTGCGGATACTCTCACGAGTGCACCATTTCTTGATATTCTTGCTGATCTGGTTTTTAAGTTTCAGATGTAAGGTTAGCATGTCTAATATCAGGCACACCAGAATTCTCTTGGCTTATATATCACCGACTGTAGACAGATCGGCCGCACCCGTAAAACTGTTCCGTCCACAGCCCTGCTCCGCACCGCTGGCACGGCAGAAGCGGACAGGCCGCAGGCTCTGGCGGCACTGGGTAGTGGGCTCTAGCAGTCGAGCAGGGCCGGTGCAGTGTACAGCAGAGGTGCCTGAGCAGTCGAGCAGGGCCGTTGCAGTCTACAGCAGAGGTCTCTGGAGCAGTCGAGCAGGGCCGGTGCAGTGTACAGCAGAGGTGCCTGAGCAGTCGAGCAGGGCCGTTGCAGTCTACAGCAGAGGTCTCTGGAGCAGTCGAGCAGGGCCGTTGCAATCTAAGCTGAGGCCCCTGGAGCAGTCTGAGCAGGGCCGTTGCAATCCAAGCGGAGGCCTCTGCAATAGTCTACAGCACCGCCCTCTGGAGCAGCGTCCACGTCCCAGTAACAGAGACGCCAGCGCTCCACTGCCACCGCCCGCCTACCCTCACCACCGCCCTACGCCCTACGCTCACCGCCCTACGCCTCTTTATGTCATTTGCTTATATTGTGCCATGTAACACTATGAATGTCGGTCTCTCTTTTTGTTGTTGTTAATTAAATATAGCGATTAAATAGCATCAGATAAAATCTTGTTAAACTTAGCAACCTTACCGGAAACGGACAAGTCAACAGTTCTGTCACCAACTTCAACAATAACACCGCCTAAAATATCTGGGTTAACCTTGTTAACTAATTTTAAAGTCTTACCTTGTCCAACAAATTTAGAACCAGAAACAGCAGATTGAATACGTCTAATATATTTAGAATCTAATGGTTTAGCGGAAGTAACAATACCTTCAACAACTCCATTATAAGCATCTTCTAAGATACGGAATTGACTAATAACAGCTGGTAATAAACTTAAACGATTGTTTTCAGCTAAAACTGATAATAAATTAGTAACTGGTTTATCAGCAGAAGCCTTTGATGATAAAGTTTCAATTACAACTTTTCTATCTTCAAAAGAAAGAGCTGGATTTTCAATAATTGATTTAACTTTAGCATCTCCTGTTACAAAAGAATCAACAGCTTTAAGAGACTTAGCAGCTGATTCAATTGAAGTATCCTTAGCAGCAGCACTGTAAAGAGCAGTAGCATAAGTACCATCTAATCCAAATAATTGAACAGGTGGTTTAACAGTCTTGGCAGCTGAGGCCATTCCTCTAACAAAAATACGTGCAACCATATTGAACTATCAACTAAACTTCCCCTTGGTGGCCTATTTTCTCCCATCCAAAATGATTATTTTTCAGCTGCGGAGTCACGTGCGCGCCATTGGCCAATGGGAGGTCTTCAAAAAGCGGCGGTTTGGGAGCGCTGGCGGGGGGTGGTAGACCCCGGGTGCGGTAAGGTTTGAGGTGAGAGTTAGAGGGGGGGGAGAGAGAGAGAGTGAGTGAGAGAGAGCTACAGTAGGGGACAAAAGAGGGCTAAATTTTGTAGAGTAGACTAAAGGACTTTTCCTACGGAAGCAGACTCGGAGATATGCATCTCTTCCTTTGCGACCGATTTTAATGATTTTCCACCAGTGATTTGAGCGAACAATGCGTTCATTTGAGGGCCGCCAGTAGGCGTAGATTGCATGGCCTGCGGTTCAGCTGAGGGTTGTAATGTAGGAGGTGGCGGAGGTGGTGGTGGTGGAGCGCCGAACGGGCCTGATGGAGCGTCCATTGATGGCATTGGAGGAGGAGGTGGAGGTGGAGGCTGTGGGAGTCCGTCCATCGAAGGGATTGGTGGTGGTGGTGGGAGTCCGTCCATTGATGGGATTGGAGGTGGTGGTGGGAGTCCGTCCATCGATGGGGTTGGAGGAGCGTGTTCAGGGACGCTAACGGCGTCCTGGAACGAGTCTAACGAGTCTGGTATTGAAAGACTTGAGGTGGTCGATAGAGCTGGAGAAGGTGGAGCTTGAACTTCAGGAGCTGTAGGTGTAGATACTTGTTGTACTGGAGGCTGTACTGGAGGCTGAGGGATAGCCGGTTGGCTTACTGGTTCAGCTTGAACAGATACTGTTGTTTGAACAGGTTGAGCAACTGAGGGGGTTGATCCTCCGCCAAAGAGTAAACTTCCCAAATTTTTATTTGCTCTTAAAGGTATATCTTCCTCTTCCTCTTCTTCATCTTTTCCATCTTCACCATCATCCCATTCATCATCACTATTAGATGTAAGACCTTTATGACGCAGCGAAATTGCTTTATTAATATCAAAAGGTTCATTATTTGAAGGTGGTTTTGTCAGTGTTTGAACTGGAGCTGATACAACTGGTGAAGCAACAGGTGGTGTTGCTACACGTGGAGTTTCAACTGGTGGAGGAGGTCTAAAGAATGGATTAGTAGAACCAGCATTCGAAACTGGAGCTTTTGGATCCAGTGCAGGCCGTTGAATTGCTGCTGGTTGCTCTGCTTCCTTTGCTGCCATCTTTGCAAATGGGTTAAAAGAATGGCTGTTATTTGAAGCCACAGGTGCGTTGTTAACAGGTACTGTAGTAACTGGTTCTGGCTTAGGAGCTTGTTGAATTGAAGATAAATCCCGTACAGGAGGAGCAACTGGTGTACTAGAGGTTGATGGTTTAGATGAACCACCCTCCTTTAATTGTTTCATTTCATCCTTTAATTTACGGAGACGTTCTTCCTTCTCTCTGCGCTTTCTTTCCTTCTTTTCATCCTTTTCCAGGCGTGGGTTAGCAGCTGCTAAAGCAGCGGCAGCGGCAGCCTTCTCTTTCTCTTCCTTCTCACGCTCTAACCGCTGTTTCTCCTTCATCAAAGCCTGATACTCCTCATCATCCGAGTCATCAGAACTTTCTTCATCGGCAGCAGAAGCAGCAGTAGTGTTTACCACTGGAGCCGAAACAACAGGTTGGGGAGCTGCAACTGGAGATGGTTTAGGTTTAGGCTCTACCTTTGGTGGTACTGGCGAAGCAGCCTTTGGAGTAGGAGAGGAGGATGACGAAGCTCTTGTGGAACCTAAACCAAATTTGGCCAATCTTTCGGCCATCCGCTTAGCAGCTTGCTCTTTAATGTATGCTGCTCTATCAGTTGGTTGAGGAGAAGAAACTGCAGGAGAAGCTCTAGAGCTAACCGGTGATGAACTCACAGCAGGAGTAGAGGTATTTCCAATAGAAGAGTATGATGATGATACTGATGGCAATGGTGCACCTCCCTTTAATTGCAGTATGAATTGACCAACTTCTGCACTTACACCATGTCCAGCTTCCCATTTTTCAAATCCAACTTGATCGCGAACACCATAAAGGCCTCTAAGACTATCTTCAAGACCGGCTTCCATCTCTCTAATTCCTCCTTCAATTTGGCTGATAATCTGCTGTTGTTGTAAACTCTCTTGATTCAAACGATTAATCTCGTTGCTCAATTCCATATCGTAAGAACTTGAATCATTACCACCTTTATTAGTAAGAGCATTAATACGTGCACGTAAAAGCGCACGTCTATCATTAGGATCAATTGCAGACAGGGCATTAGGATGCTTTTTCCGTAAATCCGCCTTAACAATTTCTGCCTTTGTAGCATTGATCTCCTTATCAATAGAACGAATTTTAGTAACAAGTTCAGGAACCTTACCTGTTAATTGATGTAATTTCAACAATAAAGTATCCTTAGAACGCATAGCAGCCTCACTAAACAAATCACCATTATCTGGAATTCTGCTAATGTCATTTTGAACATCCTGTATACGACGCTTCAAATTATCGACTGCAACTTCATCTTGTCTACGTTGCTTGCGTTGATCCAAACTGCTCTCATCTTCTTCAGCATCCAAGGCAGCTAAGATGGTTTCTTTCTCTCTAATTGTCTTTTTTAAGTCTTCAATCAGAGCCTCTTTGCTAGCACTTGAGCTAACGCTACCTCTGGATCCTGCACTGGACCCATTACCAGCGTTACGGCTACTTCTGTGACGAGCACCTGAGCTATACTGAACATTGTTATCATCGTTCTTGAAACGTGCCGCTTCAGATGATTTCTTATTCTTCGATCCTGGGGCAGAATAGCTCTTGAGAGACGATTTAACGTCGTCAATGATTTTTGAAGATTGAGGAACCAACTCTGGAGGTAAACGAATAGGAATAGGAATTCCAGCTAACTTGTTGTAGATCAATTTCATAGCGACAATGAATTCCTCGCGAGTTAACTTACCTCTGTTATGAATATCCGCCAAAGTCCAAATCAGTTCTAAATCAGAACGCGCCAAGCCAGATTTGGAAAATACTTCAATAGCCAGAGATCCGTCTATATATCCAGAAGGAGCGTGTTGCTTGAAAATATTTGAGAATACTTGGATCTCAGACTTTGTTAAGGCCTCATTGTTAACATTACCCATTTGGTTGGCATTTAAAGCAAATCCCAGACCGGTCATAGAGGGAGCCATGAACTGTGACTGCATAGCTTGCAAACCAGCAGTAACGAAACCAGTCTTTTGAGGAACTAATCCAATTTGTCCGGTTGGCTGAGCATTAAGATAGCCAGTGGCCTGTGGTTGCATGCCGGTCATTTGTTGTTGCATACCAGTCATTTGAGGTTGGAAACTAGTCATAGGTATTCCAGTCATACCTGGAGTCATCATACCAGTAACTTGAGGTTGCATAGTATTTACTGGTTGTTGAAAACTAGTAGGTTGGGTCTGCATCCCAGTCATACCTGGAACCATTGGCTGAACTTGTTGTTGGAAACCAGTGATTTGAGGTTGGAAACTTGTAGTTGGCATTCCCATTGATTGAGGTTGAAAACCTGTTGGATTTACTTGCATGAGTCCATCACTAGGACGTGATACATCTTGCGCGAACGCATTGTTTGATCTCTCTTCAGGATCTGGAACAGAGAAACTAATCTCATCAACATAACTTGTAACTTCATTTTTAATTTTTGGAGGAAGGACCACTGGTAACTTATCACCATGTAAAACAACATTACATAAATGTAAAGCTAATACAAATTCAGGAAATAATAATGATCCAGCTTTATTAGTATCTGCCAATGCCCAAATTTGACTTAACATAGTAGCTGGAAGTTTAGATTTTAATAAAACTTTACGTGCAATATCTGCAGAAATAGATTTTTCACCCTTTGGAACACTTTTAAGAAATAATTTTTCATATTTTTGTTGTTGTTCCATAGTAACAAATGAAAGACGAATATTAGGAAGTTTCAACTCATCATTAACAGGTTTAGAAGCATAACCAGTTGGTTGAGCTTTCAAGAAAGTATCACCATAAGCGGTAAAACCAGTTGGCTGAGCAGTCAATGGAGCAGTTGGCTGTTGAAAACTGTTGGCAAACCCTGTTGCGTTAGTCGCCATCAGAAAACTCGTCGCAGCAGGCTGGGCCTGGAACCCTGTTGGTTGGGCCTGGAACCCAGTTGGTTGCGACTGGAAGCTAGTGGAGAATCCAGACTGGAACCCGGTTGGCTGCGCCTGGAAACTGGTTTGCGGTTGGAACCCGGTTGGCTGCGCCTGGAACCCGGTTGGCTGCGATTGGAACCCATTGCTGAACCCATTGGATTGCAGTTGGAACCCTGTTGGCTGTGGCTGTAACCCTGTTGGTTGCGCTTGAAATCCTGCTGATTGAGCTTGAAATCCTGTTGGTTGTTGAAAACCATTTTGATTGGCTTGAAACCCCATGTTCGGTTGTTGTTGTTGTTGCTGCTGTTGATTCAGGAATCCATTCAGCGGTTGCTGTGCTGAAAACCCATTTTGATTGGATTGAAAACCACCCTGCTGGCCATTAAAACCATTCGGTGGTTGAAACCCGCCGTATTGATACATCGTTGCCTCGTACCAAATCAAATGCGTGGCAATCCCGTCCGCTGGCGTTTATTTTCAGGCCCTCCTAGTCGGCCCTGTCGGGGCTGTGAACCGGTCACGTGCATGCGGTATAACATTGCATATGGTATAGGTGGGTTTGTGGAGCGGCGGGCGAGGGACGATTTCTGGGATGTTTAGGGCGGTAACGAGTCTGTACAACTAATGAGAACTAGCGGAGCAAGTCACCGGGTTCGGATATCCACGAACTCACCGTGGCTGTATGTTTCAGGAGTTGGAGTAACGGTCCTCCCAGCAGCAGGTAAGTGTCACTGCGTCCTCCATTGCGAGCACAGGCTAACATCCAGGCCGCTACCTTTTAGCGATTAGTGGTGGGTCTAGCAGTACCACGTTTGCACCAGACAAAGATTATTATGAGCAGAGTGCTGAAGCACCGCAACTGCCGCTGAAGCCTGGTCCCATAGACGAGCCTGCGACAACGGGCGCGCCAGCCGCCGTCTCTCCGGCGGTGTACAGTCGTTACGGCTGGCGGCTGGACCCCACTGTGTTTTCTGCCTCACGCCCGCTAGTTAGCGAGGCTGTGGCTACTACGACGGATGCGCCGCCGCAGCCCCACTCCGTGCTTCCACCGGTGACAGGCGGTCCTGTGGCGGTCGCTGACGGCGCGGTCGCTGAGTTCCCCCAGCTCGCCCTGTTTGTGTGTACTCTGCTCGGCGTCTTTGTTGTGGGTCTGCTGTTTTGGCTGCAAAGGAAGAGCTTCGCTCCCGGCAGCGTGCTCCGAGGCCGCGGCTCGCTGCTAAAGAGGCTCGGGCGCCTGCCGACGGCCGGCGACACCCGCAACGTATTCTGGAAGTACAGTGACGTTGAGGTCGACAGCCATTTGCGACACATTGTTTCTGAATTTCAAGAAGATATAAGTTACTCACTTGATGACACAAAGGAGGCTGTCCAGAACCTTTCTTGGGAGATCAAACAGAGCCAACACACTTCGCAGAAAGCCCTGGAGCTTAAAATGCACCAGCTAGAACTACAATTCAAGGAATCTGATACAAGGCTAACACAGAATACAGAGCAACTTCGTGGTATGATCAAAGATTTGGATAAAAGGGTATCAGCTACTTGGTTAGATATGGGGAAGTCTCTTCAGAGCATCAACCAGAATTTCACTCGTATTCTGCGCGACCATCGTCAACTCAACAGTAAGTTAAACTCTAGGGGTTCTAGTATTTAACTATTTTACACAGAAAAGCTTCTATTTATACATGTTCATTTAATTATACAGCGTATCAGTTCATCGTAATATCTCCATCGCTATCCAACTCAATTTCTGACTCTTCCACCGACTCATCAGACACGTCCGATGTCTCCAACAGAATAACTGAAGTATTGTGGGTATCGTCCTGTATGCCAGTATCATCATGGTAATCATCAGCAGGCTCAGGGGCAGCCTTTGCCTTTCGTCTTTTTGGGATGATGATCGACGAAGAATAGTCGGCGTCGCTGGCGTCACCTTGGTCACTGTGTTGCTTTTTAGCCTCATCATCCTGTTTCTCAGTCTCATGCTCCGACTCTTCGGGATCTATGGCATCAAGCCCTTCTAATACATTCGTAGTTATATTACCAGACTCATCTACCTTTGATTCATCATTATCCTTAGACTCCTCTAACAGAATACTAGTATCTTCATCATTTTCCTGTGTACCGACAACACTGTGAGTTCCTGTTACGTTCGCAAATGAGGTATCAGGGACTCCCAAATTGTCCTCATCAGCCTCTCCAATTTCGGCTTCCAATTTCTCCTCTAACTCAGCTTCCTGGTCGTCGGGCTTGGTCTCCTCTGTTAAGGCTTCAACAAATTCGTCATCGCCTTCTGGTTTCTTATCTTCGGCGGCAGCTTCGCTCATTTCACCAATAATGTCGATAAACTTGTTGATCGCATTCACAGTCGGCGTATCCAAACTTGGAAGAGTAATCTTTAATTCATCACGAGCAAAAACTGCCTTCTCATAAAGTGAGTCTAAAGTTTCGTGTGAAAAATCTTCTGATATAACCAATTTACCTAAATTCATAGCAATAGCCTTACACAAAGGCTTAGTAACCTTAGTAGTGGCTAACATGTCCATAAGATCGCATGCAAGGGAATAATGGTGCTCTAACTTTTCTTTATCCTCATCAGAGCAGTTTACCAAATTGGCTGGATCAGTCCAGTATATCAATTGCTGAAGAACCGCTGTAGGACTCGTCTTTAATGACTCATCATCTACTGACTCATCTTCATTTACCGCACAAACACGAATTAAAGCATCAGTTGCAACACGGGATACTTGCTCTTGATGACGAATGTGTGAAAATGCAAAAGCCGGTAAACAGAAAGAAAGAGCCTGTAATAATTCTTCATTCAAAGCATTCTGTGGATTGAAATAGGCCAAAAGTAACGTCTCAAACAATTCATCATCACTGAAAATATCATTCAAATAAAGTTTACACAATCCTTGTGCAGCAATAGCCTGTACTTCTGGTCGGTCATGTCTCTTGAGAGATCTAAATAAAAGTTTATGCATTGAAAGTGTATCAACACAGCCTTCAGCATCAAGAACCGCTGGACCATGGATACAAAGAATATCAAAAATAATCTGTAAACAAGTATTTTGAAGTTTATCATTACCCTTTGCACAGCAAATACCAAAGAATGCCAACTGTTCAGTTGCAAGACTAATATCCAATAAGCAGCACAATCCTAAGCATCGTACACCACCCTCTCTAATCTCTGGTATCTTGGAACGAATAGCAGGGTTGATAACACTATCTAACAAGGATGTTACTGGTATATTATCACGTAATGGTTCATGGGTTAGCTCAAGCATATGTTCACTAAATGAAAGACATTGCAAAGCACGTTTAACTTTATTATCAATATCTGATTTTTCCCGTGAAGCTTCTGAAAGATCCATATCCATTGAAAACTCTTCATCTTCATCTCTAATATCAATAATAATTTCACTAACAATTTGACAAAAATCTTTTTCATTAATTGAGATTTTACGAAGAACCTCTAATGCCATTCTCGCTTGGGTATCAGTTAAATCGTCATAAAACGAAATACGAAGAGCCTGAAGCATTTCACGACGTCCAATCTCATCAGCAAAATCATAATGTTTAATAACTGTTAATAATTGCTCAATAACATAATCAATCTCTTGACGGTCTTCAAGACCTTTTCTAACTTTAACATATTTAGCCAACAACCCTGCCATTTCAGTAGCTTCTGGAAAGCTCTTTTCTAATGCATCTGTCATTCCTTGATTATTACAGAACTCATAGTACTTTTGAGCTAAGAACGCAGTTTCTGGACTTAACTTTCTCCAGAAATCAGACTCAAATTCGACCTTGGCGGCCACCGAAGGCATGTTCTGTAAAAACAACTTAACAGCAATGTCAGCAACTTTGCTATCAACTAAATGAAGCCGCTGTAAAAATTCCATCAAGTCACCATCACAATTGTCAAACCATTGCCCACAAAGCATCTTAATGGCAGCCTGTTGAACAGATGGTTCACGGTCACGAAGACCCCATGTCAAAATCTTCTCTCTAATATCACGATCTAATAATCTAAAATCACCAATCTCTTTTATAACTCGAGAGTAAACAAGCTTTCTATTAACAGAATTTGTGTCCTTAGCTCTCTCCATCAAGTAAGGAACTACATCAGCGCTCTTATCCAAATTTAACATCACTGCCCTTCTAACCTCAGCAGACAGATCATTCTGCAAAACTCTCAACAATACTTCCACAATGCCACTCTCGTCTTGGAATCTAGTAAGACATAACACAGCCTTACCACGCACCGTAGGCTCTTTGTCAGTCAATCGCTTCTTCACAGCCCAAATCAAAGTAGAATAAACCTCCTCATCAATCTCAGCTAATCCATGTACAATCAATGACAATAAGTGAACCACTCGATATCTAACCTGTCTGTCCCTGGACTCTATTCCTCTCAATAAATGATGGATCAAATGATGAATAAATTTGGTAGACGTCAGATCAGAATCCTTCTCGTCATCTACCTCAGCATCGCCATCTTTCTCATCCTGTGCCTCGCTCTGTAGCTTCCCGACAAAACTAGCCACTAGCTTAACTACTCGGTCCGCAACAGCCTCACCCTTCTTCACAACTAGCACCTTGTTCACCATACGGCAAAACCCAATGTTAAACGCGTCCTCCAACCCTTTCTCAACCGCCCGAAGCCGAAGAGTATGCAAAACTAACACATGCTTTCGATGCCCGGCATACGTCCCCTGAGCCTCCTCAAATACCTGCCCAATAGACCGCACTAGCTGATCATCCATGTCTGTTGCCTCTGCCCTCATCCGTCGCGCTCACACAAAAATAAACAAACGCGCGCGTGCGCGTAGCACTGCGAGCCAGGGTCTGGGGTGAACCAGCCGCGGACTGGACATGCTACGGGACGCTACACGACTGAGATAACTTCTCGTAACTAATTTATACTGAACCTATTGTAGAATGATGCTGTAAGAAGGAAGAAAAAAAAAAAAAAAAGAGGAGAGATTTGGGGGGAAGAAGCCAACTAGCAAAGAGGAGCCATTACTTCTGTATACAATAGCTGTTTCAATTCTTCAACAGATAATTCATCCTTTCTCTTATCAAAATCAAAGAAATCACTTGGAATTGGAGCAGCATTTGGTTCATCATTTGGATCATGATAAAGTTTAAGATAAGGATGTTGTAAAGCATCTTCAACAGTTATTCTTTTTGTTGGATTAAATGCTAAAAGTTTTTCAAGTAAATCTAAAGCTAAAGGATTTGTATTTGGGAACATTTGTTCAAATGGAACTTTTCTTTTAAATGGTAATGAACGAATATATTCTCTTGCTCTTCTTGATTTAATTCCATAATAATCTTCCATTAAAGGAGTTCCAAGAACATCCATTATTAAATAAAGTTGATTATGATAATCTCTACCTGGAAATAATGGTTTACCACTTAACATTTCAGCTAAAATACATCCAACTGACCAAACATCAATAGCTGTTGTATATTCTTGAAATGTTAACATAATTTCAGGTGCTCTGTACCATCTTGTAGCGACATATTCTGTCATAAATCCAAAATTATCCTCAGATGAAGCAACTGAACGAGCTAAACCAAAATCACAAATTTTTAAATCACAATTAGCATTCAATAACAAATTAGAAGGTTTTAAGTCACGATGTAATACACTAGCAGAGTGCATAGCTTTTAAAGCTCTAAGAGTTTGATAAATAAAATACTGACAATGGTCGTCTGTTAACTTTTGTGTTTTAATAACTCTATGTAAATCTGTTTCCATTAATTCTTGAATTAAATAAACTTCATTAAAAGTATCATATGATAATGGCTTTTGAATATCTAAAATGCTTATAATATTTTCATGATTAAAATGTTTAAGTAATTTAAGCTCTCGAAGAGTTCTTAAACAAAACATTGATCTTTCAAATGGTACTATTTTCTTAATCGCAACTCTTTGTCCTGTTGGTTTATGAACAGCCAGACAAACAATACCATAAGCTCCTTCTCCAACAATCTCAAGTATCTGATAATAATCAGATACATTAAAAGATATTTGTCTAGGTTCTTCTGACATTTTATATTTTATATATATTTATATATATATATATATTAATAAACTAATTAAAGTCTATTTTAACCTCTATTGTATTTTATTCTATTCAATTAGCCAATGTTGGCCTGTATATGTCGTCTTGGAAAAACCCTGGACCCACGCTAAAATATGCTGGTGCAGCTCTTATATCTTTTTTTTATCGCTCCCGCCCGCCACGTAGCCCGACCACCGCATCGACTCTAAAACAGTTCTGAAACAGATGGGTTACCCGGCATATGTATGGGAGAATAATAGCTATCCAGATCGACATGTCAGGGTACACAATGATGGCTACGGTTAGTAGTAGTAGGATCTTATTTATGCATTAGTAAAAACGGTGGTTTGTAAGAAAAGCAAATGTCAGGGAATGAATAATTCATTGCTTGTTTAATATAGTACAGGGCGCGCACGCGAATGGGTGTGTGTGTGTGTGTGTGTTAGGGCTCGTTCACCTTGTGGCGCAAGAAGCTTATGAATTTGTCGATCTTATCGAAGTTTGAGTCGTCCTTCGCGAACTCTCTGTGTTTTGCTTCTAGGACGTGCATGGCGAAATCGTCGTAACGTATACGACAGTTCTCGCAGTATCCGTGCTGCTTGGAGCACTCCTTCTTTCTGTCATTGTCGTTGTTGCTGTGTTCGTGATTGTTGTTATTGTTATTGTGATTATTATTATTAGCAGTGGCTGCGGGCGTATTGGCGAGATCTTCCTCTGGTTTGTTGTAGATCCTCTTTTTTAAGCTTTTGAACTCTTTTGACGCGATCTGCGACTGTGTGATTTTAGTGACAGCCGTCAGCTGGCTGTTACTCTGCATGATACCAGAGGCATTCATCTCGCTGAAAGACCGCTTGCAGCCAGCGCTGTATGAGTGCGAGAACTCTGGTACCAACGGCTTGTTGGAGCAGTTTCTGTTGTAGTCGCACACCCTGTCGACTATCTGCGTTCCAGTGTCTGCAGCGTCGAACGTGTACATCTCTTTGAGCTTCTTACGGAGCTTTCTGCGGCTGTCAAGCATACTCTTGCGACGTTTCACTATTGATGGGTGCGACGGGTCGAACCCATCGTGTGAGAACAAACATCTGCCATCAACCGACGGGTATATCTGCGCCCAGTGCGCCTTTTCATCATTGGCGGCCCCAGACCACTGTTTTGTTATTATAGGACGATATTGTTGTTTTAAATCATATAGATACAAGTATGAGCCCTCGAAATAAACAAAATCGTGCGATTTTACTGACATGTCACGGTCAGTAGGTCCATATAATTTCTCCTTAGTTAATAGAGTGGCTAACTTATCATTGACTTTGGTATGTGGTTTCGTCATAGCCTTTTTAGGATACCGTGGTACGTGAGTCATCTGAACTTTCTGACTGTGAAGTCTCTTAAAGACCTGTTGCTGATAATTAAGCTTAGTTGATGGTGGCGGAAGCGGACTAGGCAGATTGGTTTTCCTAAGTGATTGTATAAGCAGCCTACGATTCTCAAAAACCACAGGATTTGACTTATCATTGGCCTTAGTACTACTATAGCTTGAGGACCGTTTTGATTGGGTAAATGTCTCTGGTTCGTCATCCTCTTCATCGTCATCGTCATCGTCCTCCTCTTCATTATTATCACAGTTGCCATCTTTAACTTGCTCAAATCTTTTAATCTCATTAGGCTTAAGATATTCATAAGAAACTTGATTAACTCTTGCGCGCGCAGCGCGTATCCCATCTAATTCAATACGCGCCATTAAACGCGCAAAAAATTTCATTGCTTTATCAAAACTCCAAATTCTAATCTTATCATTATGATAAAATATATCATTTGATGAATAAACCGCATTTTTATCAAATTGTCGTCTAGTTATAATTAATGTAACTTCATCAGAATTAAAAAAATCAACAACTCTAGCATGAAAATTAAAACAATGAAGTTTAATTTGACTTCTAATCTTATCACGTCCAACAACTACTGAAGTACCAGGTGATCCATCTAAGTATATAACCGAATTAGCTATAATCTTTTTCCAACTCAGCTGCCATCCGTAGAGATATTCAATATCAAATGTCTCACCATCTATAATTTGTGAGCGTACCTTCTGTCTACTAAATCCATTATTAGAACTTGTTCCAGTTCTAACAATAGCAGTCTCCATCAAAACTCTCCCAACTGACCACTATTAGTCTAACGCGGCTCCCAGCTTATATTTATACTACGCATGGCTCAAAATCTTCACTGTCTACGCGACGCGTTGCATGGGTTAGGGGCCATGCGCCGTCTGGGTATGGCGGTACAGCATTACATGGCAGTAGAGGAATATACATATAGGGCATCCACCGGTATTGTAGTGCTAGGTGCAGTGTCCAGCATTATATCCGGTGACGTATATCTACAGCAGTAATGCAACGTACTATATTATTGGTTACACAGTGTTTAGTATTTAGAGAGATTGACACAACTATTCAAATATATCTAAAAAGAGATGGTCTTTGGAATAGCTTCTTTAACATCGTAATCTTGGGTTTCACTATATAACTTCTTACCCTTTTCACTTTGCCACCATGAACCATTTGGAAATTCAAATTCAGCAATTGAGTCTTCAAGGAATTCAACAGAGTAACCTGGGTCAGTTGGAGTTTGGTAGTATCCCTTCTTGACAACTGATGGATATTTAATGTGCTCATGTAAATGGTCAACGAATTCTAAAATAGATTTCTCACCAGAAATACACAAATAGTTAATTGTGGCTAAATGTTGAGTATATTCAGGTAAACCAACACCACCAGAATGTGGAACAACTTGAACACCAAATTTCTTTGCCATAAGAAGAATAGCTAAAACTTCGTTAACACCACCAACACGACAAGCATCAATTTGAGCAAAATCAAGAGCTTCACATTGGAACATTTGTTTAAAAATCATTCTATTTTGACACATTTCACCAGTTGCTACACCAATACCAGTTCCTTTAAGAGCATCTCTAACAGCTTTATGACCTAAAACATCATCTGGAGAAGTTGGTTCTTCAATAAACCATGGCTTATATTCTTGAAGTTCTTTCATCCAACTTATAGCATTTGGAACACTCCAAGCTTGATTAGCATCAACCATAAGAGTATTACCCTTATCATATCCTAATACTTTTCTAGCAAGCTTAAGACGACGTTTATCATCATCAATATTACTACCAACCTTAAATTTAAAATAAGTGTAACCTTCTTCTAAAGTTTCATGAAGTAATTTTTCAGCTTTATCATCAGAATAACCTAACCAACCAGCAGAAGTTGTGTAAGCTGGAACAGCTAAACTCTTTTCAACATCTTGTAATCTTTCCTTTTTACCCTTTTCAGCAGCTACTAAAATTTCACGAGCTTCTTCTGGAGTTAAAGCATCAGTAATATATCTAAAATCAATTAATTTAACAATTTCATCTGGTGACATATCAGAAATCATTTGCCAAACTGGTTTCTTTAAATATCTTGCCCAAACATCAAATAATGCATTAACAAGTGCACCAAGAGCCATATGAGTTAAACCTCTTTCTGGACCTAACCATCTAAATTGTCTATCAGAGATTAAATGTCTCCAAGTAGCACCAAAATTACTAAAAAGTTCATCAAAAGTACGTCCATCAATTCTTTCACCTAAAATTTTGATAGCATCACAAATTAAATTTGTACCTTTACCATCAGTAAAAGTCATACCATAACCAGAAAGTCCTGGAATTGTAGTTTTAACTTCAACATAAGCTGCAGAGTAATCACCAACATTAAGAGCATCAGATCCAATTTTTTCAAGAGTAGTTGGAAATCTAATATCGTGGGTAACTATTCCACTAATACGAATCTCAGAAAATTCTTTTGTCATTTTAAATTTTTAGTTAATTACTTTAAATTTAGTAAAACCGTAAAATCTATATAAAATTAGGAAATTAAGCACTATTTATACCCCTCTAGTGGGGTTACTCTGCATCATGTAGCCTATGTTGAAGTGGTGCATCTACGGTATATTTGCCCAGCTTTTATACACCAAAAATTTCACAATTTTTTTAATAATAATAAAACTTTAATTATTAATCTCAAATAAATCATTTCTGCCCTATTATATGGCTCGCTCCGCGCTCCACAATTCAAATCTTTCAGCTTATTCAACCACCCGCGGGAACGGTATATCCACCCCGCAGTTTTTCGCTCCGGATCCATCGCTGCCAGAGTCTGTACTAGCGGGACGAGGTTCCGCTGGTACATCCGACCTTCACTCCAATGAGGTAGCAGATCACGGCTCAGCAAATAATGAATATTTTAAAGATTTTTTACTACCAAAATTACTTATTAAATAGTGTAATATAATATTAGTGAATATATTTATATTATATGATAAAAATTTTAACAAAAAATAGATCATTTTTGGGTATTTTTCGGAAGCCTTCATTGTAGGCTACTCCGCCGTTCCGACATTATTCACACTTCTTTTCCGCTCCTCCATTATTGCCCCTCGGTAGATTAAATGCACATTCGGGCTCCTAGCCAAATAATCAGACAAGTCCCCTATCAGTTATTTCTCGGCAATACATCATTGGCCCCTCTATCGAAAATCACTATATACAGTAAAATAAATCGTGGGGATTAATTTCCCACGTTAATTCATACCTTTTATATAACTGTCATATTTTACTAATCTGGAGTGCATGCACCCTTACACCTCGACGCGGTATTTTTTATATGTATTATTTTTTTTTAGTGGTACGCGATGGGCAATGAGCACACTGGAAACTGAAGCCACCCCACACATTAAGGGTGTTGAACAAGGAACAATTCTCGGACAGGGGACATTTGCGTTTGTGAAACTAGCTTACCTTAAAAAGAATAAATCAAGAACTTTCGCTATAAAGTTTATAAAGCGAGATGTTTGCCATAAATTTGGATTAACAGACGATGATATATCTAGAGAACTTATGATTCATAAGAGCTGTAATGGGCATCCTAATATTATCCAAATTTATGATGCTGGATCTGATAAACTGTTTTTATGGATTATTCTTGAGCTCGCAAGTTCTGGTGATTTATTTGATAAAATTGAGCCAGATGTTGGAGTTGAAGAAGATATTGCGCATTTCTACTTTAAACAACTTGTTAGCGCAATGAGTTTCTTACATAATAAAGGGGTAGCACATCGAGATATTAAACCTGAGAATATATTTGTTGATAAGAATGGTGATTTAAAATTAGGAGATTTTGGTTTAGCATGTGTATATAGAAAAAAGAATGGTGATAAACGGTTACAATATAAGGCATGCGGTTCGCCGCCGTACATGGCACCAGAAGTCGCAAAAGGTAAAGGTTATAATCCAGAATTAGTTGATGTGTGGTCTTGCGCTATTTTATTATATGTTCTTTTAACTGGTGAGACTTTATGGGATGAACCAACTTTTGTTGATCCAGATTTTAAGTACTATATGGATAACTACAGTCTGATATCTATGAGTTATCCATGGAGTAAACTAAGCATTGAATCAATTGCGCTTTTAAGGTCAATATTAAAATATGATCCAGAAGAGAGATTTACTTTTGAGAAAGTTAGAGCTCATCCTTGGGTTAACCGTGAGAACAGGTATGCCAATTCTAAAGGACTCTGTGAGAATCCTAGGGCTCTCATAAGACGTATGACAGCTAAATTAACTATTGATTTAGGTGATGACGAATATATGAAAGTTACTCAACAGGCTACACAAATGTCGCAGATGGTTACTGATTATGGAAAGTCGGTAGCTACGTCACAGCCGTTAATTCAAAAGGCTAAACTTGTACTGGGTAATTCTGATTTTGCATCTTCACAAACAGTTACGTCTGAGTATTCTAAATCTAAGGAAAAGAAACTGGAAAAGCGTGATAATGAGCTTCTACGTTATCAGATGATTTCTAAAGATCCAGCAATTCTCCAATTCATCAATCAGTCAAATAAGGCGAGCTTTTTTGAGCCTCCTGAGTCTGAGTCCGATGAGCCTGATCCAAAACGACGCAAGCTTGAAGCTGTCCAGCATTTCTTTAAAGACGCCCAGCGACTTACGCGGTTCTTTTCTATACTACCGATAGAGTCGCTTCTTGAGATTCTATTAGACTCGCTCCACTTGATGGGGGTCTCGTTGAAGCTCACTCTGCACCAAAAGAGTAAGTTCACTGAGCGCCAGTTCGCGAAGAAGATTAAAGAGTTGAAGCCGCTGGAAGAGCTCTTATTCACTACGCTACAAATTGACTCTATTGATGCTCATAAGTTGGCTTTAAAGGGAATGATAAAGATATCAAAAATACCAAATATTACACTAAAAAAGATTGAATTTGTTAAATCTAAAGGAGATCCTTTAGAATGGAGATCATTCTTTAAAAAGATTACAATTCTTTCAAGAGCAGCGGTTTACGTAGATCAAACAATGGCATGAATTATCTATTTAAGTTCTTCAAAAACTTTCTTAAAATTTTCGATTAAAATTTTATTCTCTTCTTCAGTACCAACAGTGATTCTCAATCCACCAGTACATCCAAGTTCATTACCTCTAAATCTCACAACAGTCTTCTTCTCAGTTGCCATCTTAATATAGACCTGTTTAGCGAACAGTGAATCAGGTTTGCCGTCACTGTTCAAAACTTCCATTAATAAAAAGTTTGATTCCAAACCTCCACCAATAATTTTACCAAAATTTGGAATCTTTGCAAACTCTTTAACTAAATATTCCCTTTGGGCTGAAATTACTGAAGCAGTCTCGCGCATTTTAGCGATACTTTCTTGACTTACCGCTGCTTCAGCGAGCTCTGAAGTTATTGTAGATATATTATATGGCGCCTTCAACGCATTAAGTACAACAGATAACTCCTCACTTGCAAATGTAATACCTAATCTTATACCAGCTAATCCAAAAGATTTTGATAATGTTTGAAAAACCACAAGATTTGGATACTTATTCACTAAAACTGAAAAACTAGAGCCAATTGGTGAGAAATCCACATAAGCCTCATCAAGCACTACTAAACCATTCCAGTTATCGAGCGACCATTCAAGTAACTTTGTTACATTCTCAATTCCAACTTGTCTTCCTGTTGGATTACCTGGACTGGTAATTAAGATCAATTTAATACTATCACCTTTTTCCTTCAATGTAGATATAATTGAGTCATAGTCAATATCAAAATCCTCAAACTTTAGAGGCACTGAAACTATATCAACATCGTTGATTTGCGAACAAACTTTATACATTCCATAGGTTGGAGGACAAACCATAAGCAGATCAACTCCAGGACGACAAGTTGTTCTAATTAAAGCATCAATACTCTCATCTGAGCCAACTCCGAGACATAAATTTGCAGCACTAAGTAATTGGTCAGAACATTTAATAAGAGCTCCATCTAAAAGTCCTTCATCATTTCTAAATTTTGACATTTTGTCCTTAAAGTTAATTTGATGTGGATCAGGATATCTATTCAAATCAGAGTTCTTAAACGCTTTATATAAATTGGAAATATCAGCTATTGATGGTCCATGAGTATTCTCATTAGCATCTAAAAGAATACCCTCCTTAAAATCATCACGAGCACACTTGTACGGCTCTAAAGAATAAATCTTTGGCCTGACTAACGTAGATAACTCAAATTTACCCATATTGCTCTCCTATCCTATCAGTAAACCGCTCCCCCAAGGTGACTCTTACTCCGATATTGCCTTAATGCAGAGTCACGTGCCGCGATATTTGTTTATATTTTTGAGTATTTGGGGGGGGCAGGAGCAGCGAGCATGGGCGGGTTCAGCGCGGAGCAGAAAGAGAAGATTGTGCGCAAGCTCCAATACAATGGTAAGCGATATATTATATGGTAGCGTAATTATAGTGATTTACTAACAGAGCGATAATAGTTGATGAGCGAATTCAGAAGTTGCGTACTGAGCAGCAAACGTTAGCTAATAGTTTAGAGTCTCGAGTTGAGCAAAGGTTAAATTTAATTCCCAAGAAGTATTGGGATATTCAGTTGCGTGATATAATTGAACTTGAGAGACATGGTAAAGTAACATTTTCTACTCTTCTTAATGAGATAAGTAAGAAGCAAAACAATAACAAGCCGCGTTCTCTGTCACTGCCGTCGCGAAGAATACCACCAAGACAGACTGCCAAATCGCGGGCCGCGGCTCAGGCAGCCCAGGCCCAGGCCAAAGCCAACACACTTGCATTAAATTCTAAAACAAGAATGCCGTACTCGCATCGAAAGCTCATGAAATGATGGGTATGCAACGATGAGTATCACGAAATGATGATATTAATAACAGCCTCCAGTAGCCGGGCATCGAACAGTCCGGTCCAATAAGTATAGCCGCTCAACTTCAGCACGGTTCCCGCACGCACAGCTTCAGAGTGTTTGGTTGGTCTCTCCCTCCAACGGCCTGGTCGGGTCTGGCCCAAGAGCTATAGCCCGTTCGACTTTAGAAGAGCTTCTAGCTTTGAGAGCTTCTTTTGCACCAAGCCCTTTGGGTAGCCGGCTTCTGTTACGTACATTAAGAAGAACTCCTCCGACTCTTTTGAGTTAAAGATTAAATAGAGAAATACATCCATGTCGTCCACTTGAATATTAAACCATCTTATACCTGTTATCTGCTCGTCAATTGGGGCCTCCGTGAGCTGCTTGACTTGTAGATTAATTAACTCTTTCCGTTTTCTCTTTGATAAAGATTTCTCGTCTATTCCAGTAGCAACTGGCTTTGAGCCACTTTGTAGATCTTTATAGTGTGAAAAATCTACTTTAAACGCTTGGTAACAAGAATAAACATAGTGCGACAAGAGTTGTAGACTAGAGTGAGAGTCGCTAATGACTTCTGGGAAATTAGGCTCGTGAACTGGCGTTTTATCACCAGGTATATCATGAATGTTGGCATATTCAAAAGCAGACAGACCTTCTGGTTGCTCAGTGATAGTACCGTAGTTGTGGGGGTTACCAACAGTAAGATTACTGTCATTACCAGGAATATCATTCTCATCTGGTAAATCATTTTTGGTACTATCAGAGTTATTAATCTTATTAAAGTCTATAGAAGTGAACTGGTTGAGATATTGTGTGTAAATAGCATCTCTAGACGAACTAAAGTCTAACTTCAACGGTCTATCTACACTGATAGACGATAGTAATGGAGAGCCGTTTTTGCTCAGAAGAATTGTAAGCGCTATAGGTTTTGGTTGACCATCAGATGTCGCGTCATCCTTAACAAGAGAATCTAATAATGAGCAAATAACTCTGGACTTAAACATAGTAATATTGGTCGTCTTAGTCCCAGCCTGGTCTTGGTCTGCCCTGCCCTGCCCTGCCGCTTCCTTTTTACTTTTCATGGTGGCGGCACCGCGCTCGCAACCGTGATGAGACTGTTAGAAAATTTTACGGGGCGGTTGCTTTGTGTGGAGGCATAGATGGCGGACTATTCGAGTGACGAGGAGAGTTTGAGTGGTGCTAGCAAGCCATATATTGGTTTTGTTGATGTTAAGATTCTGGATAAGGAGCAGCCTGACATTGAGGATTCATTTATAGGTGGGCAGCCATTATGGGTTGATGGCAAGATGCCTAGTATTGATTTGATAAAGTGTGATAATTGTAAGCTGATTATGGCGCTCTTGCTACAGTCTTATGCTCCATTACCATCTTCTAGTAATGATAGAGTTATTTACATATTTGGATGTCAAAAATATCAGTGTGCGCGTCGCAATGGGTCCATAAAGTGCATTAAAGGGCTCAAACTCAAGAAGACTGAGCTCACTTTGGAGCAGAAATTAGAGCAGCAGAGCGAGCGCGAGTACGAGGTGAAGTTGAAAGCGGGTTTATTCTCAGGAGCTTCTGACTCAGGAAACCCTTTTGGTGCGTCCTCCAACCCGTTTGGCAGCAAGGCCGCCGCAAACCCGTTCAGCGCAGCCGCGCCAGCTGCTGCCGCCGCTACTCCTGCGACTGCGACCGCGACAGACGCAAAGGCTACCGCCAAAACCCAGCCAAAGGCCGCGACCGCCACGGGTGATCTGGACTCACATAGTGAGGGGAAAACCAAGCAGCCTGTGTTGACTTTGCCTGCTTATCCTGGCTATATTTTATATATTGAGAAAGAACGTGTTGGTAGCGATGATGATGTTTTACCTCCAATCCCGGATAATTTACAAATTGAGGAGACAGAGGATGTGGAAAGTGTCAGAAAAGCAAGTTCCACAAAAGTTGAAGAATTTAAAACTGAGTTTCTAAATGATTCAGAATTTCAGAATTTTAGTAAAAGAGTGGCCCATAATCCAGGCCAAGTGATGCGTTATGATTTAGGCGGTGCACCGTTAGTATACTCATCCAAGGACAAGGCAGTAATACTGAAAGGCGCACCAGCACCTTCTTGGAGTAATAGCTCAAGTGGTCGTCAGTTTGAGCTTCAGATTATGCCAAAGGCTATTATTGACTTGGAAGCGGATGTTAACTCTATTGAGGGTATGGAGTGGGGCACTATATTAGTCTACACGGATGTTGAAGATTATATACCTGAGACATTAATGATAACTAAGGATATTGGTTATATACAAGAAAAGGTTATAGTAGAATGGGAAGATCAAATGGATTATTCTAAAATGAAATAAAAATCCGCAACAGGTTAAAATGTATTAAAATTACTATGTGGTAATTTGATACATTATAAGTATAGCGGTAAAATTTATGCACACATTTAACTCTCCACTTAAGCGAGGGCAGGTAAACGGTATACAAAAGTATAGTAATTTTACAGTATGTTTACTTAAATTACCTTATGAAATAAGAAATTAGAAAACAGTTGAAAAAAAAAAGAAATAAAATGAAAGGAAAATAAAGAGTGTAAAAAATAAAAATAAAAATTAACATTTAATACTTTCTTGAGGTAACTGATACATGCATCTTAATTAAGAGAAAAGCCAATAATAGTTATGGTTTGTATTTGGGTATAATGTACAATAAAATAGTTAAATTTAGGTAATAGATGGCTTTAATAATAATCCGGAGTCACTAATTTTGCATAATTTTATATTGTTTGTTAGTCCGTGGCTTCGTAAGAAATAAAAAGTTTTGTAGTAGTTAATATCCGTGTTGCAGGATTGTTGGATCCGTAGCACCCAAAACAGAGCGGTTTAGTTGAAACTTTCTTAAGCTTGGAAGCCTACTTTAGTAAATTATTTAAAATATATAATGGTTCCATGGTTTTTATAATTTTAATTAAAAGTAGAAATTTAAGTATTTTTAATTTTTTTTTACTTATATTTAGTGAATAGCTGACCTTTATACACTCATTTTTAAAATCAAGCACTAAATATACTAGTAAAAATCAGAATAAGGTAAGTACCTAAGCGAGAAGTATGGAACAGTTTTATTTTTTTTTTTGGAATCATAGCGCTTCTATTTTAGTTTGAAATCAATAAAATATGAGAAACATGCTGATTGGATGTGCACTGATTTGGCTAGTTTACTAGTAACTCTATTGATGTTACGCCCGTGTAATGTGGAGCCAGCCATGCATGTTTTCAACATGGCAGACGAGGTCGCAGACGCCTTATAATTCAAAGGTTCGGCAACTTTGGCATAAAAATAAAATTCAAAAAAAAAGCGAGTTAAATTTATAACTAACAATTTAAGTGATATCTGAATCATATTTGAAACATTAATAAAGAAAAGAAAGAAAAGAAATAAGTTCAAGACAATAAAGTAAGATATAACATAACCTACTATGAACCCACTCTTGCTATTATTAGCGGTCGCTGCATCAACAGTAGTGGCAGAAGATTGCTCCACGACCGAATATATTCATGTTCACAAAAGAGCAGTTGCAACAGAATTTGCTACTGTTACTATTTTTATAGACGCAAATGGAAATAAAGAGGCCTATACACAGTCTATTGGCACTAACTCTATCACTACGGTAGCACCAAGTGACACATTGACAAGCGCAGCTGCCACTCAGCCTGCTACAACAGAAGCCGCTAGCTCAGCCGCTAGTTCAGCTGCTAGTTCAGCTGCCAGCTCAGCAGCAGCCTCGTCCTCTTCTTCTTCTTCTTCTGCGTCCTCTTCTTCTTCCGCTGTGGCCTCATCTGGCTCTAGCGGCGACAGCTCACTCCCACCATTAGGAGACTTGAGCGCATTCTCAAACCCTTCAACTAAGTTTGAAGATGGTACTATTGACTGTGGATCTTTCCCATCTGGTCAAGGTGTTATTGCTTTAGATAACTTGGGTTTCGGCGGCTGGTCCGGTATTGAGCTCATTCATTCTGATACTAATATTGAAACTGGTGGTAAATGTCGTGAAGGTGCATACTGTTCTTATGCATGTCAATCAGGTATGTCAAAGACTCAATGGCCTTCTCAACAACCAGCTTCTGGTGTTTCTATTGGTGGTTTACAATGTAAAAACGGTAAACTTTACAGATCAAACACTAATAGTGACTATTTATGTGAATGGGGCGTCGATAAAGCCTACGTTAATAATCAAGTTGGAAAACAAGTCGCTATTTGCAGAACTGATTATCCTGGTACTGAAAATATGGTTATTCCAACTGTATTAAATGGTGGTCAAAAATTACCACTTGCTGTTCCTGATCAAGATAGTTACTATAAATGGGAAGGAAAACCAACATCAGCTCAGTATTATGTTAATAATGCTGGTGTAGATTGGAAAACTGGTTGCACTTGGGGTTCAGCAGGCTCAGGCTATGGTAACTGGGCTCCGTTAAATTTCGGTGCTGGTTACGCTAGTGGAGTTGCTTACCTCTCCTTGATCCCAAACCCAAATAACTACGACGCTTTAAACTATAATGTCGAAATTACTGCCTACGACGGAAATGCCATAGTTTCAGGCTCTTGCGTCTACTCCGGCGGAAAGTATAACGGACAAGGCAGCGACGGTTGTACCGTGGGTGTCACCAAGGGTGTGGCTCAATTCAGACTCTACCAATAAATAGTTTCACTTCTTCAACTTTCAATTTGTTTTATAAAAGGCTTCCTAGATCTGTGCGTAGAACACACCAGCATCGCTAAACGGCGCCGCCGGGCACCGCCTGGTACCGCCAGGTACCAAAGACACTACGGGGCACCACGGGGCGTTCCATGCCGCTAGTCACCGCAACTCCTGGCACCGCAGCTGGCACCGCAGCTGGAACCACAGCTCCGTACTATGACCTGGCGAACTGACGCACCCGTACTGATACGTAACACCCCGGCGGCCTACCCAAGCATAAGTCAGGTCTCGCTGCAAGGGATGCCTCGCCAGTCCCCCGTACCTCAATCACGCGCTCATCTGCCTGTATACCCTCTCTCGAGTAAATAAAACTAATTTATCTCGTCTATTCCTCCTCGCTGCTCTAAGCCTACTCTCACCGCCCTACGCCTGCCGCCCCCCGCCGCCCTAGTCTCTCCGTCTACAGCTTTTAGCTCATCTTGTGGCCAGTGCCCCCAACCCGACTGTGTGTTGGTAAAAATGGTTTCAACCAAGAGTAGGCAGAAAACGGAGGTAGAGCGTAAATGTCCAACCACAAGCGAGGGCAGACCTCTGGACAATATAGTTTAGTTAATGAATTTCGTCAAAGTATTGATAATCATATTGATACATCATATGATATGAATTTTACATTTGATACTGAACCGCCATCATCTCCAAGACCATCACCTAAGCCATCTCCGTCAAACGAGGATGTTCCATTTATTGAGCGTAAGCCAAGTATGAAAACTACAGGTACCAATGATTTGGATTTTTCAAATAATAATATGAGACAATATGATCGTCCAGGTTCAAATTCATCATCAAGAAAAGTCAAAGGTTATAAACCTAAAAGTTCACCTATTAGTGAAACTCACGGCGCATCATTTGGCACCGGCGCCGCAGCTTCCACCTCTGGTCAACCAAGCAAACGACCAGAAAAGGGCGGTAATGGATTTTTTGGTATGTTTAATAAGAAACAATCAAAGGGTGGTTCTGGCTCACTTACTGGCTCTTCTGATACTTTTGGTGTTAAGTATGATGCTACGGCTGAGAATGATGCCCCTGTTGAAGTAATGTTTCTACCAGGTCGTAATAAACAAAATGATTCCAAGCAAACACTTGTTAACGCAGCAGTTATTAAACAAAAAGAGTTACTGAGACCTGTTAGAAATGTAACTCATAAACAGAGTGTTGCAAGCTCAATGGCTCCTTCTGCTAATAGCAGTCCGTTCAATGTGATATACGGGGGTGGTGACGAGGATTATCATTCGATGCAGAGAACAGTTACTAGTTCATCACATCATAGTAATCGCAGTTCTGAGCAACTGCAACAACAGCCCAATTTTAACATATACTCTAGTAATTTTACTGGATCTAGTTCAAGTCTAGGAATCTCTGCCATAAATAAAGATGCTATTTCTTTTAAGGATGAGCTCATGTCTCCAACTGAGATCCAGCGGCAGAATCAGTTGCTCAATCGAAAATCTTCTATTGAGTCTCTAAAGGATACTATAAAGACTGAAGGAAAGAAATTAAGAAAAAAATTATCAACAAATGAGTTGAATCTGCCACAGTACAGAAAGAAGCCTGAGTCTGAGCCGGTTGAGTTTGACAAGGGATACTATGGAGGAGGAGGTACTATTGGTCAAGAGATTCAGATAAATAAAAGAGGTACAGGTAATACAGCGGCTGCTCCTAAATTACAGAATAAAAAGTCATTTTTAAGAAAATTCTCTGGTGGAACTACCAAGAAACAATCTAGTTCAAGAAATGGCAGTGATAATGATTTTCAGGCTGTTAAGAGTAGACATACTAGTGGAAATGGAACTATTGATGATGGAAATGAGCTTAGAACTGTCCCAAGTATTCTGTCAAGTATTGAGTCTAAAAAGAAGAGGGCTGGGCTCGATATGTATAATGATAACTTCTCTTCGCCAACTTTAGTGAGTAGCAGTTCTAATACCAGTGGTGGTACTAATAAGAAACATAATAATATTATTAAAGAGGGAGATCCTGAGTGGTATGTCAAGGTTATTATGGATAAAAACTTGAATAATAAACAGCTACACTATCTTAATAAGAGGCTCAAGAAAGAAAATCCTGATTTCTTACATCGTTTTTTAATTGCACAAGGGCATGTTGCCCTTTCTGTTGTTTTATTAAAGATTGCTAGAAGAAGTATCAAGACAAATGAGCAATTAGATCGGGAATATATTATATTAAACTGTCTCAAGAGTATTATCAATGATCTGCGTGGTGCCGATTTGGCTATTGAAACTGCGCAATGTATATTAGGATTGACATGTTCATTGGCATCTCCAAGATTATCAACCAGAAAGCTTGTGACAGAGGTTTTGGCATTATTGAGTTACTGGAAACCGCCAGTGGGAAGAAACCAAATTTTGAAACAATTAGAGAAGGCTAATGCCAACGTTATCGACAGTGAGGAGCATATATTCCAGCCATGGTTAAATGTGGTGGAGAAATCATTGGATAGCAAGGACTTATTAAGCTCTGTAAATTCTGGCGATGAGTTCAAAAGAACTAATTCGCTACAGGACTATTGTTTGACAACATTATTCTTGATAACTTCACTTGTTGAAGGTTCTGACCAGTTAAAAGAGCGTATGAGAATACGTAACTTGTTTAATAACTGTGATGTTAGCAGAATTTTCAAAAAGATGAGACATCTCAAGTACAGTTTGATTGATGAGCAGATTGATAGATATGAAGAGTATGCCACTTTTGATTATGAAGAACTCATGAATAGTTCTCATGAAAAAGAAGGTCCTATTGAAATAGAGGAGATCGCTGGTGATTTAATTCAGCACAATAAAGGCACTGAAAGAGAAGGATATTTATCGTCTATTGTTCAAAACCTTTTATTATTAAATAACAGACCAGCTGAGGATAATAAGAAAGTACAAGGTCTTGGAATTGATAAGATTAATGGAAATGATGAAGAAGTTAATAAAATGTATTCTCTTATTGACTCTGTTATTTATCATATTGTTCTGGAGAGTTCAATGCCAGGTCTTGATTCTGAAAGTGTTTTAAATGGTGCTATTCAGCGTATTATGGATCGTATGCAGACTGATGATATTGCTAGAAGAGCAGTTATTGAGTCTAAAGAATTATCATCAGCATTACGTAAAACTGAAAAAGAACGTAATAAGTTACGTGAACAGCTTAAACTAGGTACTCAGGGAAGAATTGAGCAATTAGTTGAAGTTATTAATGAGAATGAGCTTGTCATAAAGGATAAAGATTCTGAAATAAATGAGTTAAGCCAAAGAATAAGGGATTTAGAAAAAGAAAAGCAAGCTGAAAATGAAAAGTTTGAGCGCAGAATACAAAAATTGACTAATGCTTCAAATCATACTAGTCCTAGTAAATCATTAAGATCTGGAACTGTTAAAAATCAATTAGATCCTAATTTGATGTCAGGTAATACTACAGCTACCAGTCAAAGTTTACAGGCTATCAAAAGAATGTCATTGTTAGGTTCTCCTTCAGCTGGTCTTTTGGCAGATGTACTTAATCTTTCAAACCAAGGATCTCCAACTGGCTCACCTAAAATTCATTCCCATAAACCATCAGGAAATCTTGAAGTTATGAAAGAAGATAATAGTAAACCAACATCACCATTTTCTGATATTAATGATGATCTATCTTCTACATCATCTTCTAAAATCTCTCCTAAAAAGAATGAACCAAAACCAATGACTGTTGGATCTGGAGGAGCCCCTCCTCCTCCACCTCCACCTCCTCCTCCGCCAATGTTAACTGTGAATACTTCAGGTCCACCTCCACCTCCTATGCCAGGATTTTTATCTCCTACATCACCACCTCCAGCTCCACCTCCTGTTCCATCATTTTTGAATGGTAATTCACAACCTCCACCACCACCTGTGCCATCATTCTTGGCTGGAATTGGTGGAGGTCAGCAGCCACAACCACCTCCAATGCCTGGTTTCTTATCTGATAAGAAAGGCCCTGTCTCTAATAATACTCTTGAAATGACAAGATCTGTTTCTGCTAACTCTCTTAGTAATGATAACTATATTCCAAAGCCTAAGAAGAAATTAAAGCAGATTCATTGGGATAAGGTTGAAGATGTTAAACCTACTTTCTGGGCAGATAAAGCGAAGGCAAATATGATTGATAAATTATGGGATCTTGGTGTCTTGGAAGAAGTTGAGACTTATTTCCCAGCTAAGGAAAGTAAGATGAAGGTCAAGACTAAGACCACTAAATCTGAAGAGGAAAAAGTATCTTACTTAAACCGTGATTTAGCTCAACAATTTGGTATTAACTTACATATGTTTGCTAGTCTTCCAGAGACTGAATTTGTTACTATGGTATTACACTGTGATAAATCAGTATTGGAAAACATCAACGTATTGGAGTTTTTCAATAAAGATGAGTTAGTAGAAGGTACAGATACTTTGAATAGAAATTTGAGACCTTACAGTACTGACTATTCAACAATTCCTCCTATTAGTCCAGAGAAGGACCCAGATGGATTAGAAAGAGCTGATCGTATATACGTTGAGTTGTGCTATAATTTGAGACATTATTGGAAATCTCGTTCTAGGGCATTATTAGTGCGTACTACATATTCTAAAGACTATAGTGATTTAGAAACCAAACTTCGGAAATTGGATATGGCAATAGATTCTGTTAAAGACTCATCTGCATTAAAAGATTTATTAGATATTATTCGTTCTTTAGGTAACTTTATGAATGATATTACTAAACAAGCTAAAGGTTTTAAAATTGGAACATTACAAAGATTAAAGTTTATGAAGGATGATAAAAACACAATGACATTTTTACATTATGTTGAACGTATTGTTAGAACTTATTTCCCTAATGTTAGTGAATTTGTTGATGATTTAGAGGATGCTATTTCTGTTGCCAAATTATCAGTTGAGCAGTTAGAGAATGATTGTAAACTGTATGTTCAACTGATTAAGAATATTGAAGATTCTATTACCAAGGGTAATTTAAGTGATCCAGAAAAGTTACATCCTGAAGATAGAGTTTTAAGTGTTATTAAGAGAGATATTCCAAGGGCACAAAATAAATCTAAACTTTTAATTGGACATTTAAGAGAGACTATTGAAGGATATAATGATTTAATGGTTTATTTCGGTGAAAAAGCTGAAGATGTTACTGCAAGAAATACATTTTTCCAAAAATTTTCTAATTTTATTCAAGAATATAAGAAAGCACATGTTGAGAATATTCAAAGAGAAGAAGAGCAACGTGTATATGAAGCTAGAAAGAAATTGATTGAGAATAGAATGAATAAAACATCTGGTGGTACACTGAGTTCTGTTCAAACTGGTACAGTTTCTACAAAGAACAAAGAGAAACAGGAAGCCCAAGAGGGAGTTCCAGATTTAGTCCAAGACGAGGACGATGAAGATGATGAAGATGAAGATGAAGTTAACGATGAAGCTAACAACACCGCAGTTATTGATACCTTGCTACAGAAGCTCAGAGAGAGTGGTCCTGATTCCAACGGTGGGTCATCCAGACGGAGACTCGAGCGCCAGAAGCGGTTGTCGTCTTTTGCTGGTTCGCCGTCGACTGCAAATTTCAATCGCTCGAGCATATACGGTGCTGTCCAGCCCAAGGAGGTGGATAGTTCTCCTGAGTCAGCGAATGAAGAAGACGTCGCTTCTAGAGCTCAGAACATGTTGCAGCAGCTACGGGTGAACAGAGAGCCGTCTGGGGACTCTACGTCGGGCACTCCTACCGAGTCTTCAGGAAGAGCAAAAGATAAGCTAAGAGAGTTAAGAAAAAAGGAGAGAAATTCTTTGGGGCTGGCCTCATAAAATTAATAAATAAATAAAAAATAAGAGGAAGTAAATATTAAGTGCTAAGTTATAACTGTAAGTTTGTATCTATCTATATATTATCATTATGTATGTAAAGTCCGTGTGAGTCACCCGAAAAAGATTTTCAGAAGCAGAAGCGCATCACCAATCATTGTAGCAGTTAAGGCAGTCAATATGAGTACTAAGATTGCGTATGTTATAGATGTTGATAGTGGAAATCTTCAATCATTACAGAATGCTATTGAACATATTGGATATACAGTTAAATATGTAACCAAAGGTGAAGAAGTTGAGGCTCTAATGAAGACCTCCGAGGACGTAAAGTTAATTCTTCCAGGAGTTGGAAATTATGGACATTTTATTAGACAATTGCAAAATAGAAACTTAATAAGTCCTATTAAGAGCTATATTAAATCAGGACATTCATTATTTGGAGTGTGTGTCGGTCTTCAGGCACTCTTTAACAGCAGTAGTGAGGATGGTTTCGAGTCCGCAGGGCTTGGATTCGTCAATTACTCACTCCAGAGATTTGAGGACGAAAATAAGTCTGTGCCGCAAATTGGCTGGAACAACGTCAACGGTATTTATATTAACGGCAAAGATCACGATGGCAAGGAACTTTACGGAATGAACAAAGAGAGCAAGTACTACTTTGTCCACTCGTACGCTGCCGTTATCGATGAATCAAAGACGCAGGAGCTTATAGCACAGGGCTTTGACTTCTCTATCAGTCAGTATGGCTCAGAGAGATTTATCTCTTCCATAAACAAGGGTAATGTTTTCGCCTGTCAGTTTCACCCTGAGAAGTCGGGCGAGGCGGGTGTGAGAATCATCAAAGAGTTCTTAGAGGGCAACAAGGTATGTGACATTAAGCCGACACCACGATCTGATGGCGATAAGAAGTCTATCAACGGCCTAACTCACAGAATTATCGCCTGTTTAGATGTTCGTACAAACGATCAAGGTGATTTAGTGGTTACTAAAGGTGACCAGTACGATGTGCGCGAGAAGTCTACATCTAATGTTAGAAACCTTGGAAAACCAGTAGAGTTAGCACAAAACTATTATAAACAAGGAGCTGATGAGATTACATTCTTGAATATTACATCATTTAATAACTGTCCAGCTGAAGATCTTCCAATGTTGCAAGTGTTGAAGGAGAGTTGTAAGACTATATTTGTTCCATTAACAGTGGGCGGTGGGATCAAGGACTTTAGGCAGCCGAACGGTGAGGTTATATCTGCCTTAAATGTAGCGGAATTATACTTTAAATCAGGTGCTGATAAAGTTAGCATTGGGTCAGACTCTGTTTATACTGCTGAGAAGTTTTACGATAATGGACAAGTAGCTACTGGCAAGTCTCCAATAGAGATGATCTCGAGAAATTATGGTAACCAAGCAGTTGTTATATCAGTTGATCCCAAGAGAAAATATGTCAAGGACCCAAGTGACGTTCCATTTAAATGTATTGAAACCAAGTTTGAAGGTCCAAATGGTGAGAAGTATTGTTATTATCAAGTAAGTGTTAAGGGAGGTAGAGAGTTTTCTACAAAGATTGGAGCCTATGAATTAGTTACTTGTTGTGAAAAATTAGGTGCTGGAGAAATTCTTCTTAATTGTATTGATAAAGATGGATCTAATAATGGTTACGATTTAGAATTAGTTGATTTTATTAAAAAATCAGTTAAAATACCAGTTATTGCTAGTTCTGGTGCGGGAAATCCTTCTCATTTCTTACAAGTATTTAAAGAGACAAATGTTGATGCTGCTCTTGGAGCTGGAATGTTTCACAGAGGTGAATACACAGTTAACGATGTTAAAAAATATTTAAATAGTGAAAATTATTCTGTCAGACTTTAATCAATCATATTGTATAACTATTAGTAGCCAACATTTTAATATTAATCATATTGTACAACTATTAGTAGCCAACTTTTGATATTAATCATATTATACAACTATTAGTAGCCAACTTTTTGGAACGCAAAAGCTAAGTAGAACTCTGCTGCTTCCTTTTCTTCGATATTTTCTAAACCAAGTTTACCATCAGATCTCTTTAAAGCCTCTAATATCTTTGGCGATAGCTTCTTGTACCATTTTGGGATCTCGTCGTTATACAACTGGAAGAAAGGCTTCTTTAAACGAAGTTCTAAGTCATACTCCTCCGCAAGACTCCGTAGCACTTCAAACGGTACAACATACTCAGGAACGTGGTCCACTGCGTCCTTTAAATAGTATATATACTTATTTCCAAATGGTTTAGAGTTAAAAGTACCAGTCTCTGGTGGCTGTTCAACGAATTCAACCGTATATAATCTATTACCCCATTTCTTCTCGCCAGGTTTTAAATGTTTTATCTTATGTTTCATTAAATCAGAAGATGGAATTGTACCTATAAAATATCCACCAGGTTTAAGACATTTAGCTATTGTTGATAAAGTATTACGAATAGTTTTCTCATTTTCAAAAGCATAATGTAATGCAAATTGAATAGATACCATATCCATTGGGAAATCAATAGCTTCTGATGGAAAAACTGATAAAGCTTCTCTAATATCTCCACCAAATGCATCACAAGTTGCAAAATACAGTTCAAAACTTCTATTTTTAATATGTTTATATCTTTTAATTGCTTCTTGAATTGATGATGATGAAATATCTAATCCAACATAAGTTGAAGCTTCAGCAGCTTTCCATTTAAAAAGATCACCACCTTTTCCACATGCTAAATCAAGAACTTTAACTCCAGGTTTAGCAAATTTCCCAATAATCATATATTTAATAACATTATTAAAATTTCTTAATTTATAAATATCAGAATCCTGTCTTCTTTCCTTTCTTGAAATAAATGCTCGCTGATTATAATGACTTCTAACGATATCATTTTGATCATTTTGATTCTGATTATAATATCCCTCAGCTTCACGTTTCTTCTCAAGCTCAATATTCTTTTGCTCCTGCTCATCCTCCCTGTCCCTCAACTCTCTAGCACGTCTCACTTGGTCATCAACATTGGCACGCCGCTTCGGCCGTTTGAGCTTTGGCTGCTCCGGGGCCTTCCACTGAGAAAGAATGTTATTCTTTTGCTCCGGAGCCTGGTGGGCCTCGGGCGCCGCGGCGCTACCCCCGTCGCCGTCGCCATAGTCGATCTCAGGCGCGTCCGCCTCCTCAGACGCAATAGATACCTTCGTCGCGGGCTTGGCCTCCTCCTCATCGTCGTTATTCCGTCTCAAAGAAAATACGCTCGGCTTCACAGCAACCACGTTCCGCTTCTTTGGCCGTCTAGGATTGAAGTCGTACTCTGAAAAATCTGGCTCAGGCTCAGGCTCAGCCGCGTCCTCCCCTCCATTGCCACCATCGACGCTGTTGGAAACCCCAGGAACCACCGTCTCTATCTTAATCTCCTCATCCTCCTTACTAAATTCACCGTCACCACCAGCAGCGGCGCTGGCGCCGTTACTGGCACTGCTCTCTTGGACGATGGGCTCCGCCGAATATGGGTCAAAGTCGTCCTGGTCCTCTATAGAGGCCGCCGGCGCAGGCTGCGAAGGCTCCTCATAGTTCAACAAAGAACTGATACTGCCACGAGGTCTGCTGTCCTCTGGTTCACGTGAATACGGATCTAGCGAATCGCCCAGTTTATCAGGCATTTCTAGTGATTATGGTACTTGCAACGTCCGACCCATGCTGCATCTTCGTTTTTCCATTTAAGCCCCGGTCGCGTCCCGTGATGAATTGCGGCATGTCAGGGATCGCACGCAGCCGCCATTGTTCTACAGTGGAACTCGGCCAGAAAGCGTGTACCCCCGCCGCTGGCTTGCTTAGCGGCTACGCGGTGGAACTGGGGTCGCCTGGCGCGCGCCGCGCGCGGCCGCCGCCGGCGCA
>JAJLYT010000062.1:0-58099 GCA_030571755.1 Saccharomycopsis olivae (nom. inval.) | reverse complement strand
CGTGGTTGATTGCATCGAGTGTTGTGCCAGAGGTGCCCGATTAGAGCTTATCCCTCTGGCGGGGGCCCTAACAGAGATAGGTGTTGGCTATTCTGCGGACAAGTGAATGAAGTTCAATGTTTTGACTGGAACCAGTGTTATCAGACTATTTGTTTGGATGATGATTGATTGTTGTTTGTTGTTTGTTGTTTGTTGTTTGCTGATTGTTGTTTGTTGTTTGTTGTTTGTTGTTTGTTGTGTGTGTGTTTATGTGTGTGTGTTTATGTTTGAGTGTGATAATGAAGCTTTTGCTTAATCATTATCCCATGTGAGAAGTATTTCCTGAAGATGCCTAGATGTCGTGATGCTGCCTGAAGATGCCATGGTAAGAGAGTGTATGATGTGATGATGCTTTGATTGTTCGTTGCTTTTGAGTGCTTTGAGTACTTTGAGTGCTTTGAGTGCTTTTGAAGATTATTGTTCTTCTTGGTTATTTGAGATTGTTCTTGAATTCTGAAATTTCTGGGATTCCACCTCTATTTATACCTGGTGAAATCGGTTTGTGGCGCACCTTTCAGAGTAGTCTGTAGGGTGGGCTGCGTGCGGTAGATGCAGTCACATTCTCAACATCTACCCACCAAGCCCACGAACTCCAGTGCGTACGATTCATATTAGATGGAAAACCACAGTTCTTGCGCTTCTGATAAGTCCATGAAGTCATACTTTAGTTTCTCTTTAGGGATGTGAGGCGCACACATTTCTATTTGGTAGGTAGTGCCCTCCTCTTTGTGCAAAGTGCACAAAATGTTTGTGTATTGTGGCATCTTTTTGTGTCTTATCATGTTTCAAGTCCTCAGAAACAGGCTCTAGCGTATTCCCAGGTTTTTCAGGTCTTGAACTTCATGTATCTTAGTGCGACATGTACCATTATCAGGTATGAAGACGGTATCCGAACAATCTACGGAATCAGTATCTATTTTCCTGGTTTCTTTCAATATCAGAAAAATTTCTTTTCAAATAGAAACAATACTATTCGCATATATGAGTAGACGTAACAGATCTTCAAAGTGTAGTAGATCCACAGCGTGTGCACCACTCTTATGCTCATCTCATACCCATCTCTGAGTAGGACTCCGCGATATAGTATGATAACTCACACAGCATTAGACTAGTTTCTAAAGCACTGATATTTTGTTGAGAAGATATCGTAACTTGTTGGAAGATATAGTGACTGTCGAAAAGATATTGTAACTTGTTGAAAGGTATCGTGACTAGAGCTGTGAGGGGCAGACGGTTCCGAGAAGGAACAGAGAAGCCAAGGCGTACAATTACAGTAGATCGATGCACTGGAGATCTGTTTATACTAACTCTTAAACGGGGTTAGTATTATTAGTATTCATATAGCTACATCCTTATAATAAATGAACCTAAATGAAAATGGATATATCTCCAGACAGCTTAAATATCTTGAGGACCGATCAAGAATGTATAGCTAAGACAATACGAGGTTCAACAATCACTTTGATTTAATGCACTCATGAGATTCGTGTCATGTGTGGTACTCTTCTCCTTAAGTTTAAATCGCACATGAGAATCGCGTCATCTGTGGCACTCACGTCACTCACAACTTTATTTCTTGTTGGAAGGCATCGTGACTAGAGGCCAAGAGGGTCTAGTAGGACGGTGCCTTACAAATATGCAATGAGGGTGTATATTAATCTATAAACAGATTTAGTATTTATATAGCTACTTTCCTATAATAAATGAAACTAAGTGAAATGAACCCATCACTAGATGGTCTGCCTGTCTTAGGTATCTTGGAGACTGATCAAGAATGTAATACTAAGAAAGACGAAGTTCAACATTTCTAGAACACTCATATCATCCAATCGCAATATCCTTTACGAGATGGTCTAGCTTCAACAATTGATATAGTAACCTTTCCGTAATATGTGGCATCAGTCACCCTATGTGACAGTTCCATAGGAACTTAACCTGAAGTCATGTGATTTCCTCCTGTGTGGGTATGTGCCCTGTAACTATCACTACCCCATAGTACATGGGTAACTAACCCGTTTGCGTGCAATTAGTAATACATGGACTGATGCCAAAATCTCTTCCCACAACGTATTTCAACATTTTCTCTAAATATTGTCCATCAGCGTTTGATTTGAAACATTTTTATTCATATAAATAAATATAATAACTAGTTTTTACAAAATTTTATGCTTTAGTTTTTAAATTTTGCTTATTTTCTTTATCCTTCTAAAATCAAGAATTTTAAAATCATTTAAGCACAAAAATAAAATCAAGAATTACTATAACGCTACAACCAAATACATATATACATTCTTTAAAGTTAAAAATATTGTGATTATATGAGAAACTGGTGGTTTAGGGCGGACCGGGACCAAGACCATGGGTCTATCCATGGCCATATGATATATCACGTGATATCATGGAAGTAAATAAGAAAAGAAAACAAACGCTGTGAATTACAATTTAAAAAAGATATAAATAAGAACACATCATGGAAGTGTTAAACTTTGATTGCGTTGCCTTAACAATACACTGTTGATTCTATTAAAAGATACTGTAAAATCACGTGGCAAGCAGATGATTGAGAAGGCACCGAATGCTTGGTTGAGTCCATAAGTGCCATCTGTGCGGTACCATGTGACATTACTCTTCTTTAGGCTTAACTCCGCAATTCATATGGCCACTTACTGACCAAGATTTTGGTACCTCTCTTGATCACCTGTTCGTCAAGTATCGCTAAGTAAACTAGCCATAATATCCTTCAACATAATATAGTTCAAAAATTACAATAAAATTGAGAACGAGTTATAAAGATTAACCAGAGTTGAATTCGAGCTAATCTTTATATTATAATTCTAACATTTCAAGAATACAAGACTTCCCCCAGCTCTTATATGAAATAAAATAATAATATCTCTATACGTAGTGGAGTGTATACATTATGATGATCTTCATTGATTGGTTCGAATCTAATCTATTCAGAACTATACTTTAGTTTAAAGGTAAAATTTGAGTTTACGGAACTGAAGATATTGGTTCATATTATTATAGTTCTAATAAACAATTAGCTTTCTCATCAGTAGAACATATTAGGAGAGATGTTAATGGAGGATGATTAATTAATTCATTATAATCTTCATTATGATTAAAAATTCTCTTTTAAGAAGCAAAGATATAAACAATTATTATTTACCACTGTAAAACTTCATTGGTTAATCAATATTATATAATACGTACGAAATTATAAATGTGATAAGACAAGAAAAGAATTAAAGCAGAGTTAAAGCAGAAAGTATTACTATTGGAAAAGAATACAAAAAATTCAGTAGCACTGACTATTTAAATATCAAGTGTACGTGTTCATATTATAGTATAATCTTCTTAGCTGTTAATTTATATTTTACAAGCACTTCTTCGTTAAAATTTCCATTTTTCCATTTATCTTGTTTATTCTTATCAAATTATAGGCCCCATACTTTTCAAAGATAGGATAGATATGAATATTAGAGGGATGGAATAAAATTAGACAATATATGATGGTACTCACCCATTTAGTATTGCTTATTATTTACTATGTATTTACCACATATACAGTATGAAATATCAAAAATAGAGAAATACTTATTACCATATTATTAAAAATTAGGTTGCAGGAACGCTGATTTGATTAACAACATCAAAATTAGATTGATTCATAAATAAATAATGTACTTAAAGCACCAAAAACATTATCAGTAGAGCTCCAAATTCCACACATATACATATTATGCATACATGTTTATCTATATCTTTGATAATTTTGATTGAAGTGGGCAATAAATAAATGGGTTTACTAGCTTCAACAATTTACCTGAGTAACAAAATTACCATATGATCTAATTTTTCTTAATAAATATATCGATATATTTATTTATTAAGAAAACTTATTGTAACATAAGTTATCTATAGAAGAAATAAGGCGGTAGACATTAACATAAATATATTTATAAATTTGAGAAAAGATTATGTCCCCTTAATGAATGTGAGGATTAACATACTCTCCCTGTAACGAACATGCTTTCTTTCCTATTCAAAAATTAGAAGTAATTGTATCTGTAGCGATATGACACAATATCATACATTTAAACTTGTCATTATCTACAAGTTTAGATAGATACTTAAAAATTTGAATTATTAGTACTTAAAGATATTATTAGTGTATTTGCTAGATTATAGAATATTAGTGTGTATCGTTCATAACGGGTTTTATCTGATTGAGTATGTTCATAGAGCTATAAGCAGGGGGGCATAATCTAATTAGCATTTTAAATTGTAACCCTAAGTAGAAAAATGATAATGCTTGATTCTAATTTATATAAGCTATATGCTTATCTTGATCTTTCACTAACCCCACAAGATCACAATATTACTGTAATAATACAACTATACAAGTGATTAGAATTACTCTTTCAGCATCTTCTAAGATTCTACTTAACTTGGTTGGATCAACTAAACCAAGCCCGTATATATATATATGCAGTATGTGTGTTTTGTGACAGTAGAAGTTGTAAAGGCTTATGTATAGTTAGTAATTTATTCTCAACAAGTAAGTGGGATGATGTTTAATGGTGAATTTCACACTGATGATCTAGGTAATATCCGATAGTTGGAAGACTATAGAAGAGAATCAAAATTATATCGCTCTTATGGAGTTTATGGGTTTATCCTTACTAAAATAATAGTAAAACGGCAATATTATTAGCGTTTATCATCTTTTGGTAGTCAACATATAACTATATATAGAGAAGCAAGAAATACTCTCATTCACCCGTATTTATAACTGCGAATTATATAACTCTCTCAACTTTTAAGCTTATGTAATGTCGCCACCAGTATATGAATGATTCCATCTTAGTGTCCGTTTGCTTGTTATTCAAACCATATATCATCTTTAAATCTGTGTGGATTCAAAAGGGTTCTATTGGAATAAGAAGTAACATAGAGAAGTTAATTCTCTTAATTAGTTTACAATCATGATTTAGTAAGTATAACTAACAGCTATGCTTGAGTATAAACAAAAATATATAAAACAATATATTATATATTTTAGTGAATAACTTGCTTTATATTTTCTTATAGCGTGGTGTATCATTAAATCATTAGATTTAAGAACACTTAGATAGAACAACTTAGATTCAATATTAAGTAAAATTACATTGCATCTGTAATCTTCAAACTATTTAATTGGAGAGATACTGAGAGTGATTAATCTACTCTGCCCTATGTTATATATAGATCAGAGCTCCCAAGGAAAATATTCTATAAACCTAAAATTGCTTTGTTTGTAAGTCATTAAGCGATTTATTTGGAGATATCAACCAATTAATTACCAATCTTACACTATCATATTTATATATATAGACATAATATTAGAATATCATGCATATTCTACACTCTACTGACGACATGGTAAACATATTTAATGTAATAATAGGAATAAATTCTTAATATTTAGAACTCTACCTAGCTATCAAATATTTAATCCTCAATTAATTAATGAGATTGGTGTTATTATATATATATACCCCAACCCCACTCTTACAATTACCTGATTTTTGTAATGCTTCCTTTAGGTGCTCTCACTATATAGTATATATTTAGCTAATTAAAGAAGATAAAATTATAGACTATATGATATATATGATATGCGTGTATATATAAATATATGGCTGATCAAAGAAGAGAGAAACAAAATTCTTCACCTCAGTTAGTTGAATTTTAACAATTTATTATGTTCCTTAATTCAAGATAAGCACAGAGATAACAAGTAACTAACTAACTAAATAACTATTTAACTTTCAGCATTAATAAAAATATTTCTGGGATGATTTCTTGATTGTCGATATTTTATGTGTGCTTGTTTTTGGGTATTCATGTATATGGGAAAGATGTATATAATAATATATGATAGTAAAATCTTACAAATATCAAAAACGAGAGACACATAAAGATGGCGAATATATATAACTATATGTATTATTTAGTTATTAGCAGATAACAGATAATCTTTGTAATACAAATTAAGAATATGGAGCATTATTCATTCAAAGTTATTTTAACGTTTTCTTTTTGAAACTATTATTCCATTTGTCATTATATACAGAGAATGCAATAATATGTATGTAGTTCAACTCATTTTAACTAAATGGATTGTTCGATTGAAACTTCAGACGAGTGCCTATTAGTTTATTTTCTCCATCTCTCACATAACTATGATGACACATTCCTTTATATTTATTTGCAAATATTGATTGGAATACAGACAAAAAACACTGTGGAGGATGTTAAGAGAATTAGGAGATAATTTAGAATACTTAATAAATAGAAATATGGATCGAACACTCATAAATATTATATTATCAAGAAAAAAAGATCCAGAGATAAAGACTCTTTATCATCTCCAATTAACTTTCATTGCTCCGCTAAACGTTCATTCTCTCTCTTGCTGAAGGTAAAGAAAATATATAAATATAATATGGTACATGTTTAATTTAAATATATTGGAGATTGATCTTTTATTCTTTAATATATAGTATCATAGATTATATTATCACATTTGCTACTTTACATTCTTTGTTTTTTTTTGCTTCACTCTTAATTAACTATTTTACGAACAAACACATTTTATTGTTTTCATTCCAGTATTTATGTATTTATATCATGTCATATAAAGGTATAAAGTTATTTAAGTTGGGCTCTGAAAAATGTGTAAAATATTAGCTGTAGAAAATTAATGAACATATAGTTGCTATTTAATATTATATCATATATATTGTTATCTAAACTAATAATTTGTCTTATTGGAAGAAAATGGAAGTGAATTTTTGGGATACAACTGAAAATATCAATGTTTAATACAATTTCTTCATCCATTTGTTGAATGTAGAAAGTAATAAGTCTGAAATTTTATTATGATATAAGGTGTATATGTGTGTGCTACCCAAAAATATTATTATTATTGGAGAAACCGATGCACGCATTCGTGTATCTAAGATTTTGGTTCTTATTTTAGCATCTATCCCTCTCGTTATTATTCACAAAATCTTCAATAATACAACTATTAAAATCAGAGTTACCCAATTCTTTGGAATTTTCATACCTGAACTCCACTTTCAGTAATGTATGGCATCCGCCTCACTAGCCACTTTATTTGTGGCGCCTCACTAGCCACTTTATTTGACAGCCTCATGGGAACTTAACCAAAGTTCTAAACTCGTGATATGGTTAGTGAGCCACGTCATAATTCATTGCGTGCTAATAGCAATATATACTAGCCTCAAACGTAATTATCTCTTTGAACACTTTTTAAAATATCAAGTATATTGGATTTATTTACGGCGTGTGTAAATCATTTATGCTATTCGAAAGAGCTATATATAAATATTTGAATAAATATCTCTACTTTACCTTATAATATTATAATTTAGTCACGTGATCATTGATGTAGATTAATCTAATTGCTCCATAAGTATGGGCATATTTCGTATATTTGAATTAAATTATACTATATTTGAATTAATATCGTCTAAATTTGAGTAATTCATACCGTAATATTATAATATTGTCTTTAATCTTGCATATTATATACATTTTAGCTAAGTTGACTTATGTCTAAAAATAATTTTTATATGAAAGATATGACATGATAAATTAAATAAACCAAACAGCATTCAGTTTATGTTGAAAAAGATATCGTAACTTGTTACTGGTATCGTGACTAAAGATGTGCGGAGGCTTAGAGTTCCAGGAAGGAATGAAGGCTTACAATATGCACCGCAGATCTGATTATACTAAACCATATACGGGGTTAGTATTATCAGTAACATTAGTACTTATATAGCTACTTTCCTATAATAAATGTAACTAAGTGAAATGGACCCATCGCTAGATGGTCTGCCTGCCTTAGGTATCTTGAAGACTGATCAAGAATGTACTACTAAGAAGGACGAAGTTCAACAGTTTATAAGTGCAAAATTAACTAACAATTATTCAAAATGTGATATAAATTGCCTAGATAATCTTTGGTATAACAGAGTCACATGATCGAGGAATATTAGATTCTTTGAAATAATACATCAAATAAAATTAGCAGTCACAAGACACAGAAAAAATATTGTATATAGTTTATTTCTTAATATATATTATTAATCATTAATTTATCCAGGTTTACCGTGATCTATTTCTCATAATTTCAATTCACGTGATATTATTATATAGATATACAGCACGCAAATACGACTGTTTAGTATTGAAATATCATTAATTAGTTCTGAGAAATGAAGCATAGTTATTCATATTTATACTTAATTTCGTCAATACCATTATATTCAAGGAGTCTGATCGTTGGAACTCCAAATCCCGAATCTCAATACTGTGAATTGATATCACGTGTCTAAAATTAAACCGGAAATATAAATAATAGAGAGAGAAAGAGAGATAATAGCACTATAGGCAAATACTTATAGTTGCATTATTAAGAATTGTGACTTTGCTATAGTACTTATAGTCATATATTACGTATATATTAGGTACTACGTGTTTCTAAACACGTGACATTTTACATTACAAATAATGATATTATGAGTAGCAGAAAGAATCAAAACAGGATCGACATATTTCTGGTATTTCAAAAGAGTCTGGATTAATGTTTGAATTTAAACCTAACAGGATTCGATCGAATTCTCGTTTAATTGAGGCACATGCTATACATGCACCATAGATATGGGTCGTATTAGAATTAGCAATATTATAACCATTCAGCAACATTGAATTGATATCAGTTTTACTGTAAGACAGTTTAAAAGTTGAAACATTAGAGGCGAATGTTTTTTCTGAATTTGGTAAGTAAATTATCAACGGCGGAAGCCATAATTTTAATTTTTTATAATAATCAGCCTGTTGTCTAGTTAAAAAGTTAGGCTGAGGTCTTATTGGATAATCTGTAACATTACATCCAAGGAATATGGGCTTTTCAAATAGTTTTTGGGTTTGGATTTCTTGTTCTGTAGGCATATTTGGAAATACAGAATGAAATACTGGTGATGACTGATCGGGAGAATGTGGATAAACCGCAGTTGTGGTATTGAAGAGAAATTTATTATTTTTATATCTCTGAAAAGTGGCTCTTAAAGTTGTTCCATTTGGATATCCATTAATGTCTGATGTAGAGTCCACAGCAACGATTAAATCGACACCTCTTGAAGGCTGCAGTAGCGGAACAAATGGGACATTTTGTTTATCTTCACCACCATCAACAAGATAAATGTCAGCCAACGTATTATTATGATATCCATAGAATGGATTGGGAGAGATTATTGCATATTCTGGGTGATGTTGAGAGCCCAAACCGAGTCCAAAAGTGTACAGTAATAATTTCATAGCATCAGCAGTCTTCTTCCTCGTAGAGGAAATTGCTTGCCATACATACATCAAAACATTATTAAAAAGTGACGAAGATGTTGCTGTAAGGAATCCCAAATCATCCACTCCTTGTACACAGAGTCCACTTCCATTTGAGTCAAAAAACACAGGATTACCAACATTCAAGGCAGATCCAAGATATTGTGTTCGCACAAAAGCATTTAAGTGATAATCCCAAGATCCAAATTCATAAGGAGTCATTTCTAAAACACAAGAATACGTGCTGTTGGTATTAATAATATCTGGTGACCGCTCATTAGCTACCAAAATAGGATATGGAATCTCATGGGCTCGAAATTCTGCACTATGAGCAGTATCAGACAGTAATAATGGCTCAGAAAATAGCCTGGTAGAAAGTGCAGCGGCCCAATAATCTGTAAATGTTACTTTAAACCCCGATTTCCTTTTCTCACTAACTTTTGAATGAAGAAATTCGTAAAATTGAACAATATCATTCAGTCCAGTCTCTGTACCCCCAAACTTAAAAAAATCTCTATTTTCATTCTCAGATCTTTCTCTAATATTTATTCCAATATCAAGATTTCGTACACTACCAAAACCTAGCGAAAACATCAAACGCTGGAGCCTGGAAAGTCTAGGACTGTTAAAAATTTTAGGGCGACTTTCTTGGTCCTCCCTCTTTGCAAACGTTGCACCACCCTTGTCATTAAACTCTTTTTGTCTTCTTGAATAATCAAGGTTAGGGACCCCATATAAAAGAGGAGTATGAAAGTCCATAGTATCCTCTAGAAGTTCCTTAACTGGTTTAAATCCATGAGCCATAGCACAAGAAACAAGCCAACTGCCACCAGAAACCCCAGCAATGTAACTACTAGATTGTAAAAGTCCACCTAAAGCAGAACCTTCAGTACGGTTATCAAGGGCCATAAGTACTCCACCTCCAGTAAACATCGATCGATAACCACCACCACTAATCGCTACGCCAACTATAACAGGCTTACTAAGACGACTATAAAACCAATCAACATCTAACTCATTAAGATTCTGAAAAAGAAAGTCTTTATGAGCCTTAGATGTTTCTACTAATCGCCCAGTAAGATACCTCCGCTCATCGTCACTTAGAATTTGCTGCCAGTTAATATGGTCACGTGATATGTGCATTTTGAGGCTCAATGGATGCTGCTGCGCCACATACTTACATCAGCGGTTCGCACCAATGATATATTTGGACAATTAGTTATGTGAGGGACTGAGTATACCAAATGTACAATTAGAAAATTTAAAAAGAAGAGCATGACTATACAATAGAAGCTAATGTATGATATGATATCTTATACACAAAACAAGTCATGTTGCATTTTTGTGGTTCTGATTTGATGTTTGTGGCGCTGAGTGGCGGTGAAACGATGCACAGAAGCCCCTGACACGTGACCGACGAACGAAGTATCGACAGAGTGGCATAGGGGAGGGGGAGGAGGACAAATGAGAGGGTTAATTTGGGGATATATACTTGTTTGTTTAGCTAGCGCAGCTGGGACCGATCTCAGGGAACGCCCACCTGCTGGTTTACTGTGGGAGGAGTGGCATATGAAACAGGAGCATGGTCTTGATGGATATGATGCGGATTCAGTTTTCCAATTGCACGTGCTGGACATCAAAGATAAGTGGCAACGTAAAGATATTCTTAATATGTATGGATTATTAAGACAAGAAGTTGTTGGTAGTGGTGATGGTATGGGTAGTCATGATGAGACTGAAGAGATTACAAATGAAGTTAAAAATAGAATTGTTGATACAGTTTTAGGACTTTGTGATTTTGATAAAGATGGATTTGTTAGTTGGGATGAATGGCGTAAATTTTCAAATGGTGGTGGTAAATTACCAGATATGGGAGTTGGTGTTGGACATCATGGAGATTTTGAATATGAATATGAAATACATCATTGGTTAGAGCATCACGCAGACAGTGATCCTGATGTTAATGTTCAACATAAAGAAGATATTGAACACGAATTATTACATCATGAGCATGAAATTGAGCATGAAGATGGACCTGATGGTACTGGTGCTGTTAAGGTACGGACTTCTCCTTATGAATTAGCAGCACAGATTGTTCTTCAGAATATTCCAGAGAAGTACAGGGTATAGATAAGGTTTTTTTTAAAAAAGACATTGTTTATTTAGAGGTATTTAAGATACTAATAGCTTATTCTGAAACTGATTGATTCCAAGTGTTTATTGGTGCCCAGAAGAGGTATGCGAGTCCTGCGGCTTCTAACAATTAGAGGCCGAGGGCCTGTGTGGCTATTATTTTGCGATTTCGCGTATTATATTGCAGAGAGAATGACTTAAACACACTCTATAGTACAATAAATGCCAATGTAACTGAACATCTGTAGCGAAACAGCGCTGTGCGCTGCTGTGGATGTCGCGTGCTCAGGCGCCCGGCTCGCGCCAGAACCGTCCGCCAGAACCATCCACAAGCCCCATCCCAGGCTGCTGAGCGGCGAGGGATCTGCAGGAGTCAACAAACCATTAGTTTACAAACCATTAAGTATAGATTTTAAATTAAAGCATCAGAGAGACATGCCACAAGAGAGCTATGCGACTGCGTGTAGTGTAGAACCAGTGATGGTGAACTGCTACAGCAAAGACACAACCTCTAGCCGTCAGAAACAACATAATGTTCCTGTTAGAAAGCATATCTCAGTATTTTACGTAAAGACAAGCAAAGAGAAGCAAAAAAAAAAAAAAAAAAAAAAAAAAAAAAAAAAAAAAAAAAAAAAAAAAAAAAAAGCGATCCTGGAATCCAACAGCCTCTATCATTAGTAGAAGGGGTTTCCAAATCACTTTAGTACTTTAGCACTATGAATTTAGTGTTTATCAGCACCGTGGTTAGCAAGTTGATCAGCCATTTCATTACCATGAACACCGCTGTGACCCTTGACATGTTCAATCTGTACATTAGATTGGAGATCTTGGAGATCACGAATAATCGGCTTTATAAGATCAGCATTTGCAACAGGTTCGCCTTTCAGGTTTTTCCAACCATTGGTTTGCCATTTATCAGCCCATTCAGTTACTGCCTTTTTCAGATATTGCAGATCAGTATGGATAGTATACTTGTCACTCTTTCCACTAGAAATTTCTTGCTTAATAGTACTGACGGCTTGTCCTAATGCTGTCAATTCAGCACGCTGGTTAGTCTGAACGGGCCCTGCTAAAGGCTCAGCGTAGTTGCGCGAGTCATTGTCTCCCCAATAAACACCAACACCAGCCCGCGCACCCCGTTGCCCATTTCCACGGGAAGATCCATCAACATACACATTAACCCCAGCGTCGGAACCCTTGGTGCTGTATGCTCTGGAGCTTCCAGAGCTGCCGTAGCTGCCACCATAGCTTCCACCGTAGCTGCCACCATAGCTTCCACCGTAGCTATCACCGTACCCAGAGGAACCACCACCAGAATAACTGGAATTGCCACCACTTGAGTAACTAGAATTTCCACCACTTGAATAGCTGGAATTTCCACCGCCAGAGTAACTGGAGCCACCGTACCCTCTGCTAGACCCACCACCAGAGCCGCCACTACCGGCGCCAGAGGATCCCGAAGCAAACGCAGCTGCCTCGGCTTGACTACTGAATGATTTGAAGGAAGCTCCCAGATATCCATGAACTTGTGACTTGCAACTGCTCCAGTCACTATAGACACCATTATTGCGTCCATTGGCTACTGCATAATACTTTTTTCCCATCTTTTTGAGCTGTAATCGTACCAGCATGCGGAACTCCCCACTATAAATACTTACTTATTCACATCACGTGTATGATCAGTCAAATGATCTACATATATATGCGCCAGCTCTAAACCATTGCGTAGTAATGTTCCTGGTGCGCTGCGGGTGGGTTGCGCGACAGCGAGTTTGCAATGTAGCGCAGGCTTCAGCGCAACAATAGGAGGCCGTGCGGCCTCCTATTGCTGCAGTCTGTGCTGATCTGTGCTGGATCGTATGCCATTATTAGACATCTGCTCTGCCACAATGCTCCACTTTGATTATTGATCAATGCAAGACAATCCTTAAACCTATTCAAGGTAATAACTCTTTTACTCTGATCTCCATGCCGAGCTCTCCTTAATGTCGAGGCGGGTAACATGTCTATTGAACAAGGGATTAAGGATAACAAACAGAGTCGCAGAGTCGCAGTCGTAGATTGACAGATTGACAGATACGTAAAGATTCGCAGATGGATAAATATTCCTGCTGTCCCAATCCGAGCACTAGCCAACAGAAATGGGGTACACTTAAGACAAAACTGCATTGAATGGTTCGTGCAGTGGTCTGTAAATATGGGTCAATTCACCCTAGATGAAGGTCTGTCCATTGGGCTTAGAGGAAGGTATACCAGCAGATAGATAACACTTGAATAGCTCCATGCGCTGCCCATATTATCTGTAATGTCTGTCAGTCTACCAAAGCTACTTCTGCTTTCATAGTCACACTGATGGAGATTTGACATCAATTCAACAAGTCTACGTGCAAGCATACATTACATGCGTTGACATTTTGCGCTACACTTGGTTTAATTACTATATTTATTGTCTAAGAGTATCTATAGCTGTTTAACAAGAAAATCGACAAGAGCAGTAGTAATTGCAGAGAGTGACGATAAGAGGACACCAGCATCGTGAATACCTTCAATATCTTGATAGAGTGTAGCATCAGAAATGTTGGCTAGAGCTATCCATGCTTTTATATCATCACGTAAAATCTCATTTTGTCCATAAGCTACAAAGATATTAGATGAATCTGGTAAGAATTGTGACCAATTAATATGATCACGATAAGGATTCATTTCATCAGAAGTTAAATGAGTTTGATTACTATCATAAGCTTTACCAGCTTGACGAAGTGATTCACCAGAAAGAATATCTTTAAATTTATTAGTTGTATAAGAACCTTCAGTACCAGGATATAAATTAACCCATGGAGATAATAAAACTAAACCTTTTGGTGGGGTAGAAATAGTAGGGACTTCATTAACTGGGTACTGAAGATGACGAACAAGCTCAAGACTAAGAGTACCACCAGCTGAGTCTCCCATAATCCAAATATTATTAGATGATTCTGCTAGAGCATTATAAAGAGATGCAGCTTGTGAGAGTTGAACTGGATATTGAGATTTTGAAGATATATCATAATCAAGAACTGCTATTGAAAGACGTGGATTATTAATACTTTTATATAAATCTTGAAAAAAGATATAATAACTTGGTAAAAGTCCTATTGAGAATGCACCACCATGACTAAAAAGAATAACTGGGTCATCTTTAGTTCTATTTAAAGCCTCAACGAACCATTTAGCTTGCAGTGATGAAATATTATTACTAAGACCTTGAATTTCACCATTAAAATTTGGTATATTAGAAATAAATTTAGAAGCAACTTTAACATTAGCATCAATATTCAAATTTGGTATCATCAGAATTATTGATTCTGCATTAAGATTATTAGTAATAATACTACCATATTGACCCATAAGTGTGGCGGCATATTCAGCAATTGCTTGAAGGGTCGTCGGTTCACGGAATGAAGTAATTGCAGGTTCGCTTATGACCATAGTGCATAACATGAGGCCGCAAATTGCGCGACCAACGCCGTGGTTGCATGATAACTCGAATTTCATTTTTTGAATACTTTATTTACTCAATAACGAAAAAAAAAAAAAAAAAAAAAGAGTTAATTTGAGTGGCCTTTTATACTTTGTATTTTATTCATTTGTTTGCGATGACAACAAGTTATTTTGATGATGAGAAACCATTGCGATAGCAAGCATATAACCGTTTTGCATGAAAAATTACTCTTTTGGGATGACCCCCACAATATCGCTCAATTTTCGGTTAAAATCTCCCAAGTTGTAATGATAATGTATTGTATCTTCAGCTTGAACAATATCTGCTTTTACCACTATGCATTTAATACCTAAAACTTTCTCGATAAGCGAACAATCACAATATGAAATTGCAGTAGGTGTGACCATCATGATATGACTAATCAATGCAGAAAACCCAAGACAATCTGGTACTATTCGTAATAATGCAGTAGCAAGCAATTCCAGACGCCCAATAGCATTCAAAACAGATTCAGAATACTGTTTTGGGTCAAAACCAGCTCTCCGTAGTACCGATGTTCCGTCAACTCCGAGTGGTTCATCATTAATACCCATAGAATAAAGTAATGCTTTAATTATCGCATTTATATGATCAATTGCACAAAGACTACCAGTTTCCCTATCTGGATATCCATTTAGGAGCATGATTTTGGCAGAAGCATGATTTAGAATAGCCTGAGCTGAGCCCTCTAGAATAAGCACAGGCACAATACTTGTATAAAGTGAGCCTATTGAATAAATAACAGTATCAGCATTAGCTAAAGAATTATATGCTCTATAATCTAATTTTTGACGGATTTCTGGACCAATTTGGGCTTTTCCGTTAATGAAACTAGATGGTCCAACATAATAAATACGATTAATTGGTGAAGAAAGTGCTGGAACGTGATCTTTTCGAAATACTAACTGCAGAGCAGTTAATTCAGCTGTACTTAAATCCACATCACTTCTAGCTGCTTGCTTATTAGGTAAAATTGGAGGTCTAGTTGGCAGTCTTACACCAGGCAGTGGTGATGTAATTGTAACCATTGGATGATCTGTAAATGATGTAAATAACTTATTAGGTCTTTTTTTAGGTGAAAAATCATTTAAAGTACTTTTTTCTGCGAAAAAATGAGTATTTTGATTACTTTCAATACCAGAATCACTAAAATCATTCACATTAATTGAATTTTCTTCTTGAATCTCACTAGGATGTGATATTTGTGATTGTCCCCTAATTATTTCACCATTTTTTAACTCTGCAACAATAGCATATCTTGTATCATCATTTAAATCTCCACAAATAGCTGGAAATACCCCATATTTGGAATCAACTCCGCATAAATCACCTAAAATCACTGCACATTCATACAAATCCTTACCAGTTAATAATCTAATCAGTAATAAAATTAAATTACCTAAACAGGCATTTTGAAAATTAAATCCAGTACCTTTAATTCTCCAATTTATATAAATAACTAAAAATCGTAATAAATTAGGAATTTCTCGTGACATAGGATGACTACCATCAACTAAACAATTCCACTGAAACTCTGAAACTTCAAAATCAGTACTAAGACGTAATTTTAAAAATTCAGTCACAACCCGACGTCCTCTTGAGGCCTCACCAAGTCTCGTGACACGTGACCGCACATCACCAATAGCAGGACCACCATAAACCCTCAAAATCTCAGCTGAAGACCCACCATTATCACTAACTGGTACCACAAAGTGAACTTTTTGATTAAGGTTCTTTAGGACCGGAATAAGACTGTTTGTGGCAGTTCCCCCTGAGATAACAGAGATCATTCCCGGTGACTACAGATGAGGAGGACGGCCATCTCGTGTCTTTTTTGTTGCTAAGCGCACGCGCACGAGACGACGCGGCATCATTTACGGGACGGCCTCTAGGCCGTAATTCGTGCAGAGGATATTATGAGGTGATATTTGGATGTTTTTGAGCGGCCTTTGAGTCGTTTTCCCGACGTTGTTGTGCCGACCCGCAGCATCAATATGGCCTCTCATGGCCTCTCATGACCTCCGCTAGTGCTCTGCACCTGTTATCGTGCTCTACGGTTGTTGTACAGCTCTACGCCCTGTCAGTGGCATATTTCTCGCTGCCATAGATATCACAGTGAAACTACACGCTCTTCCATTCATTTTTTATTTCTTGAGGACATAGATTCGATCATACTAGTGTCCCGCCGTGCGCGCCAGCGCCCTTGCCTTCCATGTACTCATTGGTCTGTTATATTCTAAGATCACTTTAAGGTTCAAAAGAACATAAACCGTAGTCGTAGTCCAGCACAGTCCATCATTAACCTTTTCTCTACTTCTTAACCTCATCTAAAGCCTCCTTGATCGCATTGAAAGCCACTTTTGTATCATCTCTGTCAACTACAGAGACTCCCATGTGTCCAACACGGAAATATTTACCTGCAATTTCTTTATGCACTCCACCAGCGAGGATAACACCACGCTTAGCAACAGCAGCAAAGAATTCTGGGCCAGAGACACCTTCTGGGAAATATGCAGCAGTAAGAGTATGACATTCACTAGCTTTATCACTAACGAGCTTAATTCCAATTTCACCAAGTTGACCTTTAAACCAATTAGAATTCTCTACATGTTTAGCAATTCTTTGATCAGTTGGTAATGAAAGAATTTCTCCAAGAGAAGCATTTAAAGCACCAACAAGTTGAACAGCAGGAGTAGCAAAATAAGCTGGTTTACCTGATTCATAAGCTTTCATAATTGGAGTCCATCTTTGTAAAGATGCAAAATATGTTGTTGGTTTACGAGCAAGTGCAACTTTCATAGCACGAGACAGAGCAAAACTAACACTTAAACCTGGTGGAACACCAAGTGCTTTTTGTGAAGCAGTTAAAACGTAATCTAATCCCCATTCATCAAATTTTAATTCTTCAGCAGCAATTGAACAAACACCATCAACAATAATAAGAGTATCTGGTGAAACTTGTTTAACAATAGCAGAAATACTTTTAACATCTGATAAAACAGCAGTTGAAGTATCAACTTGAGTAATTGTAATTGCTTTATAAGTTTTTTTACCAAGTGCTTCTTTAATTTCATTAAATTCAACTTGTTCACCAAGTTTAGCACGTAAAACATCAACATTTAATCCATAAACACTTAAACAATCAGCAAATCTATCACTAAAGAATCCAGTACTTAAAACTAAAACATCATCACCAGCTTCAAGAAAATTAGAAGCAGCAATATCCCAACCTAAAGTACCACTACCACTAATAACGAATGGTTGAGCTTCTTCATCAGTCAGAACAAATACTTTACGTAATCTTTGAAGAGCACTTTGAAAAACACCAATAAATGGTTGATGAGTATGAGATCCAGAAGGAGCAGATGCTGCTTCAAGAACAGCATCTGAGACCTCAATGGATCCCGGGATCATTAATAAAGGGTGAGCAGCTTGTTTAAATGGCATCCTGTAATGATGAACTCAATGTGGGGATTGCTCCGCTTTTATATGGGGATCCATTACCCGGGCCGGTGTCCCGGTGAGTCAGGCGTGGGGGTGGCACTCTATACTCGCCATTACACAGACCCTGCGACCTATCTCTGGGTGCACTAACCCTCCTTCTGCCGAGTTGTGTCCCCATTCGCCCCCATTAGGTACGCAGTGATATCAGCGCAAGCACGCGGCTGCCGGAGAGGCCACGCGGCCTCTGGTCGCCCATATATCATTAAAAGTGGACAAAAGCAGCCCCGTTTGATGCTCAAAACCATTATTTACATCAGTCATTACCCTTATAAGTACCTTCCAGAGTCCCAAACACAAGATAAAGCGAATTTTTCAGCCAGTATTGCTTATAACTGCGCCACTACATGCGCCTCTTAGCATGCATGCGCCACAAACGTATACATCTGGTAAACATTCTGACGTTACGCTTTATCAAATCCTCATTGGGGACGCAAAGACGTACATTTGGGACACTTTATAAACCGCCAACTCATGTGATTTGAATTGTGTCCTTAATCAGGTCGAAATGGCCTCCCAGGTGAGTTGGTAAGGTCCCGATTATACGTATTTGTACCTGAGACTACATAACATGCTAACTAATTCAAACTAAGGATTTCTTAGCGTACTTTATTGAAGATATATTATATTCCTTGATGTTTTTAGTATCACCGTGAAGGATCAAATAAACCTGAGGGACCACCTTCTTTGCAATAGCAGTGAGCTCACTCCATGCCTTTTTCTGACGATCAGTACCTAAAACTTGTTCATCAATGATACGTTCTTTTTCAGCAACATCCAAGTTTTTAAGTTTTGAAACAATTTCAAATTCTGAAATACTGTCAATTCCTTCAATTTCATTCTCTAAAATGAAATCTCTATCAAAATTGACAGAATATTCATCAACAAGTTTACGAAGTTCATTATGATATTCTGGCCACTTACTGTTAACAGTATAACCTGGTTCATTACCAAAAACATGATATAATTGAGTTAATCTATAAGTAAGTTTCAGAAGAATTCTGGCACAATCAACAATTGATGTTCTTTCATCATCTAATGCTTGCTCAACGTTTCGTAATAATGGGTACATATCTCTAGCAAGTAAATCAAAAGATACAACAGTATCAGAAATAATACCACCAACAATTCTTTGCCAAGAATATTTAGCAGATTCTGGATGATTTAAAGCATATTTCTTATATTCAGGTGTATTTAAAAGTGATAATTTAATTATTTGAGCTTTCTTTTCCTCACTAAAAGTTCCATAAGTTGAAAAGAAAAGTCTCACATTAGTCTCCCAATCTAATAAATCAAAAACTCCTAAATTAGTAGTAAATCCTGATACACTACCAATTGCATAGACTAATTCATCAATTTCAGACATATTGTTCGCCAAATTTAATGTCTAAAAAGATATACCTTCCCCCTACATTTTATATATACTTGTCATTATTACTACCACTATAATGTCCCTATTGTTTATATCACGTGTATAAACTAATAAGAACAAATATATATATTACGTCACATACTAGAATAGATAAGGAAATTTCAGATGGTGAAAGATTCGTAGTCCCAAGAGGCGTTGCTCTGCAGGATGCTGTGCAAGCTAAAATGAGATTTTCGGTCCGGCAGTCCAGCCACAGCCGCTCCGCCAAGCGACCTCCGCTTGGCCAAATATCTCCCCAGAGGACTCATGGTATGATTTAGCAGCTGAAATCTAGTGCCCACCATAATATGATACATTCACCCCACCGTGTGTTTTCGTAAATACGTGTACAAGTACCGCATACCGCAGTGAGCGCTCTTGAATATCAACCGTACTGGGCGACCATCCCATTCCTCCAAAAGCTGTTTTGTAATATTGAAATGCAATATTGGTATTACCAAACTTCTTATTATATATATCTTCAGCATTTATGCTCATCTCGCTTTTTTTCTTCTTCCTGTGGGCTGGTTTTTCATTCAAAAACACTCTTCTCGTGCAACGCCATAAACTCTCTCAATTATACTCGCCCTACGCCCTGTAAACTTTCTAAATCAAGCAGTTCGTTAAAATTTCCAACATAGATTTAAATTATGGACTTAGTAATCGAATAAAGCAAATTTTATTGTGAAAATTACTACAAATTCTGTAAAGTAGTAAAGTTAACAATACTTAGCGTTTTCACTCACTTGAGCTCATTTAGACAAGCTCAAAAACATCTAAACAAGTTTAGAGCAATACACATCTACAAAACTTCCAAATGTATCCGAATATTCTAAACAAAGAGTCATTTTTGCTGACTTTAAATCGTGCCCCGCACAACACTTTCCAAGTTTGTCACTGTAGAGCCTTCGCACACACTTAAAACTCGGCTGAGAAACTTCTAGCACTAGTTAAAATTATAATGCGGCTTTTAAAGCTCCTGAAAGCATTTTTCACGTATCTATAGAAGTATCTATAGAAGTATCATATCTGCTCCTGAGCTTATGTAGCGACAAAAAAAACTAGTTTCCGAAGAGGGCGTGTGGCGTAGTTGGTAGCGCGCCTGCCTTGCAAGCAGGAGGTCACCGGTTCGACTCCGGTCTCGTCCACCCTCTTTTTTTTGGAATTTTTTTGCGCGCAGTTCCGTCGCACTGGTGTATAATATTACCTGCCATATAGTACGGTACCATAGGGGCGGTGCGTTCTACGGACATACACTTTGGACTATACTAAACTATATTATACTAATACTAGACTAGCCTGAATCGGGTATATACCAACCCAACTTCAACTTATTGAACGTCTGCTCCAAGCTGGGTTTCACTCTTAATGCCACCCCAACAAATGTATCTACGCGATTCTGCAACTGTTTAAAGCTTGGATTCCGTTTATACCTCTTCAAAACTTTTGATATTTTGGGTAAATCATCGTAAATAGTTTTCGTTACCCATAAGGTGGGATTTTCAATAGAGTTTGGACTAACACAGCACGTTTCAATGATGGTAAAAATGAGATCGAAATGTTCGAAATCCAAGTCTTTATTCAGCGCAAACCTTAGGCAAGGGCCAAGTAATGTGCGACTAACGTCAGAGTCATAACTTTTTTCAATAATATCAATAACTAGGCGAAGATAATTGATTGATAATTGGTTATAATTGCCTTTACTATAAATTTCTTTTAGACATTTCTGGAGTAAAGGGAAAAAATCATCACAGTTGAATGCATATAGCTTCTTCACTATAGGATTGAGCGCATCGAAAATAATTGATAGCTGTGGACTTGTTTCAAAGAAATCAGTGAGAAAGCCAATAAAATTAAAGAGTGATGGTCTGAATGTGACTCTAAAACTTTCATGCCATAACAACTTGGATACTAACAGAATAAATTGCTCGCCATTGGCCATGTAAAAGCTTTTATCAAGATTACCATGTATGTCACAAATTGTTTCTATAAATTCAGGTAGACCATTGGAACAACAGTAGCTTAAACGAGACTCAAAACTGTCACCATCACGCTCCAAATATTGTTGTACTATCACCAAGAGCTTCTTGACAATAGTGCTATTGTAAATTAGCTTACTATCAAGTATGGCACCAATTAGCATCCGTTTTAGTAGTCCTGGTTCTTGTACAAGATCGGTCTCACTCACTGGAAGAAATGCTTGAAGGATTATAGCATATGACTTTGGGAGTATTTCGCTGGCTATAGCATTCGGGTCAATTCTACCAATAGTCCTGATTACTTCTCGTCCTTCATTAGAGGAGAAATTAGTTAAAATATCTTTGTTGTTTCCATTTTTAGTCAAATTCAAGAAACATCTGGTCGCTTCTGGGTTGTCAAATAAAGTTAAAAGGATGGCAATGTGGTCTGTATGCTCCTTAATAAACGAGTCTGCTCCTTGTAGCTCCATTTGATCGGCATAAATTGTCAAAACTTCTGGATATTTCCTAGCGGAGTGTATAATCCACTCGCACATCTCACCGTCAAAGCTTTTTCGGAGAGCTGCCATCTTTAACAAGCTGTCAATGTACAACTTGCGCACTTTGACATCGTGCAGCGTCCCTATGATATCGCACAACTTGGCGAAGGAGCCCGAGCTCTCTAACAAAGTCATCAAGGACTTTGAAGCCTTGGTATCGCCTTTTAAAGCAATTTTGGAGTGCAATTCTAAAAGGGAGTCTATCAATTTCAGAAGAAAAGGGTCAGATAGACGTAGCGGCAGCCGACCAGGATTACTCAAACCACCAATAACAATAACCACACTCTGTTTAAATCCCCCCGCCAGAGTTATTTGGTTTAATTTTCCTTCAAAGTCTGAATCAATCAACGTATTACTAAGAGCCTTGGCTAAAAAGGGATACTCACAGGCCACATAAACTAGAGAGCAGAATACATCATTAAATATGCCAACAGTTTCAACAGAAAACGTATTAATCAAAAAGTGTAAAAAGTCGATAACAGAAATAACTATCCAGATACCATGACACGGTAAAACTTTACGTTCCAGACTGTACTTTATGCTCCACCGTTTAATTACTTTCACTGTAGGATCAACCAAGTCAGGAAACTTATTAAAAAGTTTACCCCTAGCCAAGGAGATCGCCACAAGTCGCGAGCTGCAGTCTAGCTTCTCGTTTAGTAGAGTCTTGCGCGCCATGGAGTAAATTTTATGACCTTTGACCCGGCTCTTCTTTAGCACCTGCGAGTAGTATAGCGCAGCATACACTCTGATATCATGCTCTTCATAATTGGTTAACTGCTTCAAATAGCTAGAGAAAGTATCTTTGAGCTGCGGTGTATCGAAAAAAATGAAATCAAATGTGAGCATACCAGAAATATTCATCAATAGCTCAGTGTCTGTACTATCAGCATCCACAGCTGATAAAGCCAACTTAAGTGCCTCTAGCTTATGTTGCTGAGGAAATTCATCAAAGAAGAAACAATACAAGAGTAATATAGCATGTCTCTTCAGAATTTTATCGATCTGACTGTATTTTTGTAATGTAACAAATGCGAAGGATATAACATATACCTCTAAAAACATGATTTCTGGTACATTTGGAAATATAAAATCAATTAATTCATCCATATTTAATGAATTATTAAATCTAGGTATCATATTACAAAATTTCTCTGTAAAATTATATTCACAATACTTTACTTCCCAATCTTTTTGATCTATAGTCATCCAACCTATTTTGTACATTAAAATACAAACATTTCTAAAAGCTAAGAATTCTTGAGTAATAGAAATATCTAAATCATCAACTGAATCAATAATAACTTTAATAAGATCACTAGTTGCTATGACATTGACAGCATCATCTGATAGGTCTAAATAACGAAGGACCGTATCAGTAACAGAAAGTAAAAGAAAACGTGAGTCTAAATGATTATCATAGATTTCAGTAAACACTCCCAAATTGCTCTCTGCTCTACTCAGAACTAAATCACGCACTGCGTCAGTTAATCTGCTAGCCATATGCACCCTAAATCAAGGGTCCAATCGGCCCATTATCTCGTACCATCGTCCATTTAATCAATCACGTGGAATGGATTTGACAGATTTGAGCATTGCTGGCACCCTGAGAATCGTTTATTTTGAGGCAGGAAGAAGACCCAGTGCTGCTAGGAAGAGCATGTTAGCTTATTTGGACTTTTCGCTAAGTTTTTTAGAGGCGATCTCCAAAATTTCAGATGTAGACTTTCCGAAATTGGCCGTATCGCGACGTATCAGAGTCCAAAGCTCACCAGTTTCAGGCTCTGCTTTAGATGCCTTTTGTATCAATTCAGTTGTATCGGTTCCATTACGTTTAGCTAGCCAGTATTTCCAACACCAGCCATCACCAAATCTTGGATCACTTTGAACTGCCCTGTCAAGCCAGACTCCAGCCTTCTCATACTTTCCATCAATAATAAAGTTAACACCAACAGTCATTAAAATAAGCGGATGACTATTTGTTTGCTTCATTGCCTCTAACATATGCTTCTTCATCTCCAGTCTCTTGTTCACCATTTGGAGCCTTTCAGACCAAATCAACGCAGAATTAGGTAATTTACGAGCAGCAGAGCTCACCACTAAATTGAGATCCAGAGACTTTAACCGTCTCGCCATACGAATCTTTGCAGCCCATAGAATTTCATCATCTGGATGTACTGCAAGACCTCTATCAAGAATTGACCGTGCACGCATAAATTCTCCAGATTTCTCATAAATATCCGCCAAAAGAGCCCATAAATTACCACTGTCGCACTCTTTAACTGCTTTTTCAAGCACAGCCGTCTTATCCTGAACTAGTTCTGCTTTTTCTAAGAAAAATTCCTCACTTTTAAACCTCGTCAACGCCTCGTCAACCAAGCTAATGGCTCTATCCTTCTTGCCAACAAATCTAAGTAACTCAATACACTTATACCATACACGAGCATCATCCGGTACAGTTTCCCTGGCTCTCCGGTATAAATCTAACGCCTTATCGTACTCCCCAAGCTCTGTCTCAAGCTTAACAGCAGCTAGCCACACAGAAACATCACCAGACATACGCTCCAACGCATCAGAGAGAACTGCACGCGCTCCTTTAATGTCGCTGTGATCACTCCACAAGTGCTTCGCCTTTCTAAGCCAGAATTCTGGACCTTTTATCGCAGAAATTGCACGATCATAAACTTCATGTAAAAGTTCACAATCAGAACTAACTAAGTCAATATAACCTCTCCAAAATGGAACTTCTTCACTGTAATCACTTAGAACGCTCTCATATATCCCTATTGAGACGAAATAACTAGATCTGCTAATCATCTCATGCCAAGTGACGAGTCTATCAGTGAGAGGCATATCTTTCATATCCAACATAAAAGTAGTAGATATTACTGCTCTTGACACCTTAGGATATCCTTTTTGCTCTAATTCAATAGCCCTATCAAGCCATTGATCTCTTGTATCATTACATCCATTTTTCCGGATCGTAAGGATACATTTCTCCATCATTTTAATGAGTTTTGAAGATATATCAATCAGAGAAGATGATTTTTGCTCCTTTTCTTCTTCTTTACATGCAGATATCCAAATTTCTGGAGATCCTGGAATACTTTTCCGAGCTTTATTAAGTATTCCACGACGTTTATCACTATCTTTCTCTAATTCAACCCATTTAAGCCAGATTTCAACAGAAGAAGAAACATGCTCAACTGCTGCAGATGCAAGAGTGGTAGCTGTATCTTTGCTAACCACCTCCTCCTCTTCAATAGCTTTCTTCCAAAGCCTTTCACTACTGGTTACATGCTCAAGAGCCTTTCTAATCAATTTCCTCTTTGAGTAACTATCCAGCTCTAATTCAACTGCTAAAAGCCATAATTTCTCACTATTTACATGATATTGAAGTGCTTGTGTCACTATAGTACGTCGCTGGTTCGGTTCATGCACCGCCACACTCTCAAGCCACACGCCCTCATCATTAGAACATTGCCGACAACCATCCTCAATGAGCTGTCTGGCTTTATGCAAGGATCCCGCCTGGTACTCAATACGCGCACTGGCTATCCAATGAGCACCGTTTCGCGGCTCTGCTTTACGTAGCGACTTAAATAAAGCTCTCGTCTTTGAAAGATCAGAAACTGAGGCAGTATCGCTACTAACATTAGCTGCACCACCGTCTAAAGCTTCTAAATAAGCCGCAACGTCAACTCCACTATTACTATCATTAAATTCATCACTTTTAGTAAGATTTCCATTACTTTTCGCGGACGAAAATTCACTGGAGTCCAATTTTCTTCCCATCATGGCACCTCTGGCAGCAGAAATCACTGAAAAATCAACATCTGATTCTCTAGAAATCAACCCAGAAACCACTGAGTCTCCAATATTATAAGAACGCCGATTCTCTTGTTCAAATTGCCTTTGTCGTTTATTACGTCGCGTAATATCACCAGCTTCAGGTAACGACGCCCATTGCTCCACAGAAATCAGCGATAATTGCCGCTTCAAATCGGAAAATTGTGGTATACCCAACGAATTAGATTTCTCGCTATTAAAATCAGTAATTGGCTTACTAATAGATTCATCTCTGCCAGTTTTTTCACCTTCGCCAAGACTTGTACCGCCATTTCCCCGACGTTTATCCGCCAATCTTCTCTCAATGTCGGCATAAACTCGCTCAGCCTCATCCTCCTCGTCCTCTACATCACCAGAACCCCTTTCAGCCCTCTTGCGACGCAGTGAAAGAAGCCCAGCATCATCTTGGTCGTCGCCACCCCCTCCACCCCCTCCGCCCTCTTCATCACTTTCACCCCCTCCAAAACCTCCAGCCATACCCCCTACATCTTGTCGTGTAGTAAAACCAACAGCACCACGTGCCGAACCTGCAACATAGTTCGCAGGCGCCGCCTGGTCCAAAAAACTCGGCCTCTCCATCGTCCCTCCCGCCCTCCAGCGCCAAAACCGTTTTTGGCCCGCCGCCCGTAACACGCCACGTGACGAACGATGGAGAAAATTTTCACGTGGGCATCGGGTCAGGTGACCGGTGGTACAAAAATTTTCCAGCGGCTAGGGGAGCGAGAGGGCATCATGAAGCGCAGTGTTGAGAGCGACGAATCTGAGAAAAGGGCTGTTGCGAAGGTATCTGATGGTGCTGTTCCAGGGGGTGCCAGCAGTGTGTCTGCACGTGAAAACGGGGGTGAAAATGGTCCTGATGATGTTGAAATGGGAGAATTTGAGGATCCATATGGTGATGAGTTTGAAAGTGACGGCGAAATTATTGAGATAAATTCAGAAGACGAAGCTAATGAGCAATTAGACAGTAGCAATAAAGTATCTGAAGTTATTAATGAGGCTGATTCACATGACGGAGGTCGTACGTCCTCTGTATATCTTCCTCATCGCTCCAAACCTTTAGGAGAGAATGAAGTATTAGAAGCTGATCCATCAGTGTACGAGATGTTACATAATGTTAATTTGCCATGGCCATGTTTAAGTTTAGATATTATTCCGGATGGGTTTGGCAGTGAGAGACGGAGTTATCCAGCCAACATGACGATTGTTGCAGGAACACAGGCTGAGAAGGCTAAGGATAGCGAGTTACTAATACTTCAAATGAGTAAGCTTGCAAAGACATTAGTAAAAGAAGATGGCGGCGAGAGCGATGACGATGAAGACAGCGACGATGACAACGAGGGGTGGCTGGGCGATCCAATTATGGAGCACGAGTCTATTGGTACGCGTGATATTGTTAATAGAGTGAGAATTCAAAGCGATGAGACCGGGAGCGAGAGTATTGGGGCAGCTATGGTCGAGGGAGGAGGCTGTCAGTTGTATGATTTACTGGCTAGCATCAAGCTGTTGCGCAATCCTGGGTTTGCGGTACCAAAGGCCGCTAAACGTGGGGTTTATACGGTTAAGAATCACGGTAATGTCGAGGGGTACGGAGTGGACTGGTCGTCTGTTGTTAAGGGACAGTTGTTAACGGGTGACGTTAGTGGCAGAGTTTACTTGACCAAGAAAGGGCAAAGCGGCTGGACAACTGAGGGCCGCGCTTACAGCGTTAATGACAGCTCAATCGAGGATATCCAGTGGTCACCAAGAGAGGCTACAGTTTTTGGAACTGGTGGATGTGACGGATATGTGAGAATTTGGGATACAAGATCGAAGAAGCATAAAAGTGCTGTTAGCATTAAAGCCAGTAATAGTGATATTAATGTTATTTCATGGAGTTCAAAAGCTGAGTATTTAATGGCCAGTGGACATGACGATGGTAGTTGGGGAGTATGGGACATGAGACAGTTTAAACCAGGAAATGAGAAGAGCGTACCTGTTGCAATGTATGATTTTCACCAGAGTCCAGTTACATCTATTAGTTTTAGTCACCACGATGAGTCAGTTGTTGCAGTCGCCAGCGAAGATAACACTGTAACGTTGTGGGACTTGGCGGTCGAGGCAGACGATGAAGAGGTGCGCCAGCAGCAGCGCGACGTTGAGGGCATCAGCGACATTCCACCGCAGTTGTTGTTCGTCCACTGGCAGAAGGACGTCAAGGAGGTCCGCTGGCACAAGCAGATCCCGGGTGCCTTGGTTTCTACGGGCGCCGACGGGCTTAATATCTGGAAGACAATCAGCGTGTGAGTCTGCGGGGGCGTTAGCGGGCAAGACCCTGATTCGACGTAATGGACGGGGTCCGGAACTGGGAGCTGAGAGCAGGCGGAGACACCGCACGGCTACATTGCATCGAATTGTCTTTTATTGGGTGCGCGGCAGAGCAGCGCTGGCGGCCACGTATAGTGCACGAGGCTGGCACAAGGCTGGCGTGAAGCTGGCGTGAAGCTGGCGTGAAGCTGGCGTGAAGCTGGCCCGAAGCTGGCCCGAAGCTGGCCCGAAGCTGGCCCGAAGTTGGGGCCTGCAGCGGGAGCCAAGACCGCGGTCAAGACCGCGGCCCTGGATGCCACAGTGCGCAGCGGGCGGCGGCGGCCGCGACGCCGCGGCCTCAGCCGAGCAACGGCTGGGTCTCGGTTTCAGCGTGGACTTCTGCCACGGGCTCTGCTGGATACTTTCTATAATACAAACACATTGCTAATAAAACTCCCTGTAGACTGGCCGCTGTCAAGTACGGGAGCCACGAGCTCCACACTGTACCCGGACTCATCATCAACGACGCCGCCCAAACGAAACCGCCGGGTGTCTGCATGTACATCATGATAACTGAGAGCGACCCTGGGTGTTTCAACTTGTATAGTGTCCATATTTGCGGGAAATACTGCGCTGATGCTAGTGCTGTAGCTATAAGTCCGAGTAAATTGGCAACAGGATAGAGCAAATTTCTTGAAAAAAGAAATATATATAAAATCAACACCCCGAGAAAGAATATATACATCAAACACGACCGAAACACCGCGGCAATCTTCTTAAACTCAAAATCGTCCTCAAGGGCCAGGTCACGTGTGTAGATAACGCAGAGGACGACTATTAGGAAGTAGCCGACGGCCTGGACGGCCACCTGGATCAAGCCGAGCTGGCCGGCGTAGCACTCGAACGCCGAGATCACCTGACAGCATTTTACCAGTTTGATATTGACTAGTATTAGGTTTGCTAGCGCTGACATTGATGACAATGTACCTAATAAGAGGAACATTGGTGATAAACCTTCAGAGGTGCGACGATGAATTATACGAGCATGTTGAGGAATATACGAGATCCCAATTCCGACCGCCAAGACTGTTGATAATGTCACGCCCACCGCGGACGGGTCGTGGTACGCTAAACAAGACATGGGGGGCCCGCCACAGACAGCAACAGATTAAGATAGCGCGGTCACGTGGGAGAATGGGGGTGAGGGGGTGTGGCCTCCGGCCCGGCTGGGGCGCTGCCCCAGACCCCGTGGCAAGGGGGTGCCCCCCTTGGACCCCCGGGCGGTGTGCGGCGAGTCAGGTGGCAGTGGTGGCAGTGGCGGCAGTGGTGGCGGCGTTTGTGGCGTTTGTGGCGGCGGTGCTGGTGGGGTTGGAGGAGGTACTGGTGTAGTATGCGTGCTGCGCCACGTGCTGCGCCACTAATGGATGCATGCGCCACATTGGTGGTTATGTAGAGATGAATGCTGAGAGTCGTGCTGCGCCACGCGCGTGCGCCACTGGGTATGCATGCGCCACATATACAGGTTCGGTAGAGATGCTGAGAGTTGTACTGCAAATGCGCTGAAAATGTGCTGAAAACGGTGCTTGTGGGGAATGAGGGGGGGGGGGGAGTAGAGTCTTGATGGGGTGTGGGACGAGTCGCGATCGTGCTGGAGGCTAGGATGGAGGCCGAGCTGGAGGCCGCGGCGTCTGTGGGAGCGCTGTGCGTGCTGTGTGTGGTTTCACGCGGCCGCGCCTGGGTAGCAGCGCTGCTGGCCGTGTCAGGAACGCGCACCGCCGAGCCCTCGCGATCTACGGGCCCCTGGGACCCAGAATACCGCCCGCTGCCTAGACACCGCGCCACGCCTGCGCCACGCCCGCGCCACTGTCGCAGGAGTGACGGCATTCCACCTTCGTCCGGGCTCGCAACATATCATACGGTTTACAACTTATATGCGTTAATGTAAGCGCATTGGGGCATATATTTAAGAGACAGGAAATGAGCAATAAATTTTGAAAAAAAAATCAAAAATAACAAAACATATAAAAAGCAAGAATGAACAGATTATTATCTAAGCAATTAATAAGGCAATCAATTGTCAGTACTGGCCGTCGGTCGCTAGTAACCAAGAGCGTTCTTAGAGCACCTGCACGTCAAGAGACTGCGGTTAGCGACGGCAAGTATGGGCCACAGGGCGTGGTTGCGGCGTTCACTTTTGGCGGGTTTTTGCTAGGAGCTGGCGTTATGTTGGGGTTCTCAAAATTAAAACAAGGAAGCCAAACTGAGGCAAAGGCCTAGGCAGGCGGCAGGCGGCAGGCAGCAGGCAGCAGGCAGCACTGGAGGCGTTTGGGGCATGATTTGCACGTTATATGAGATATTCCAGGTATTCTGGACCTAATAAATATTACTAGTCATCAGTATTGTAGACAACTGTCTGGTTGTACGTGGAGTCCATGTATGCTGTAATGGGACAGGGAGCGGTGCCCGTAACCGTGCCGACAGTGCCCGCAACGCGCTGATAGTTTTGACAATATCCCGGGCTTGTTGCCCCCCGGAGCCACGGAATGACTAAGAAGCTACCTTTGCATGTCAAGCTCCAGCGACGTCCGATATCAAGAGCTTGTGTATTTTGTCATGCCAAGCATTTGCAGTGTGATTCGACACGTCCGTGTAAGAATTGTATAAAAAGGAATGTTGGTGGTAACTGTGAGGATGTTCAGAGGAAGCGGGGGAGGAGGGCGCGTCCTCTGGCTACTCCAGCAGCGACCCCAGTGGTTTCTGCCGCTGTATCAGCTACTCCTGATAGCTCAATTATACAGGATATTCTGACCAGGGATATTTCTCAAACTCCAGAAGGATTAGTTGAAGCTCAAGCAATGACTGAAACTTTACTGGAAGCTGCTCCACCACCGCCTGTTAATGATTTTGATAATTTTTCACTTTTTGATGATACAGTAACTCAAACAATTGATCAAGGTGATCATATTAATCTTTTTTATGATGGACTTAATAATGATACATTATTTCGTCCATATATTCAAGTTGGTAATGTTGAAACTGAGTCATCAGTATCAGAAGTTCTGAGACAACAAAGTCTTCGAAGAGGAGTTCAAGAATTTCAAGATGGTATTCAAACTCATAGTCCATTTCTGGAAGATTTAGCATCTTATGGGCATCCAGGAGGATCTAGTGGACCACCTGGTGGACCACATAATAATGCAGATATTAATTTTGGACATAATATTAAACCAAGTTTAACAAATCAAAATATTAATCAATCTAATAATGGAGTTAATGCTAGTATGAGAGATGAATTAACATCACAAACAGTTCCAGGTACTGATTATGTATCTCCACTTCATATTCGTCGTCATATTTTTCATGAAATTGGTGACCTTTATCGTCGATTTCCAATTTTTGAACCATCTAATAATCTTGATTATACTGTTAAAAATATTCTTAGTTTTAGTTATATGAAACTGTATCAAGAACTTATTAAATATTTTTATGATCGACTTTATCTTCAAACTTCAGATGGTTATGAAGACTCCATAGCTCGTCGCAGTCTCTTCTTTAAAGTACTTGAAAAGATTTGGGCTATACATAACCATTTCCGTATTCAATCAGCTCTTGTACAAACAACATTAGCTAGTGCTACTAACAAAGCTGATAAACTAATGACTGAGCTTATTCTCCAACGACAGCTTCTTGACGTTGAGGCAATGGTTCTGAACCATACGGCCACGCCTGCAATTGCATGGCGTCGGAGTACAGAAATTGCATATATCAGCGATGAACTTTGTTCGTTGATTGGTATTCAAAACAAGTCACAGTTCCTCCAACGTCGTCGTTTCCTCTGTGAACTCATTGATGACGCGTCGGTGCTCAACTATTTCCGACTCTTTGCCAACATTGTCCTTGGAACTCCAGCTGCTCCTCATGACCAACCAGGATTTGACCGTTTGGCCAAACGCTTGAACCGTGGCGTGGATTACGACTTGGATACTGGCGATGATCGTATTACCAATGACAGCAGAATCCTTCCAGGTGGGTTGATTCGTCTCAATTGCAACTTCCATCATACAACAACTAAGAATACTAACGACTTTCACGCATTTGAGACCGCATTGGCGGATCCTCGCATCGTGCCGGCCAGCGGGATATTAACAATCAAGAGAGACATGTTCGGTACCCCAATTTTGATTGTGGGGCAATTTTTGCCAGTATTAGAGTAAATCAACACGAGGGATACATTACATATTATCACTTATAATGAACATGCATATGATTCAATGTAGAACCAGTAAACCTAATTTAATGACGCTGCGCCAACTGCCGCTCCAACGCACTTATCCGAGCCTCTAAAGCTTGAACAGAAGTTGTGTTACCAGTGGAAACTTCACCCTCATCAGGTTGCGAGTTTCCCAATTGAAGCGATGCCCACTCTCCAGGCAGAAGTTGAACACGATATCCAACACCACTAGGCGCATGACGTACTGGGAGGATCGTCCAGCCCGGAGGAACAAAGTTACCACCAGTTATATGGACATCTTCAAAAAATTGAGAGCCATCTGAAGGCTCAGTCTCGTTGTGGACTCCCTCACGAGCTTCGCCATTAGGCAAAGCGTGATAACTAGAAGTACCAGAGGAAAGCGCCGCAGAACCAGAACCAGAACCATTCCCAACAGAGCCATTTTGAGCGGTCTCAGTCGCAGTTGCTGCAGCTGTCTGTCCTGTTGCGGCCTCTGCAGCGGCGATAGCGGCCATCGCTTCTGCTGGAACCTCTATTGGAACACCAGCCTCAGCCGAGTTCTGCAGGTCTTCACTATTGCCAAAAACAGGGGAACGACAGGTTGGACATACTTTGGAAATCTCCATCCAACTCTTCAAACAACCTAAGTGAATAACATGTCCACATGATAACTTCTTTGGACATAATCTATGTCCTGGAATAACATCCTCTGTTCCCATATCATCTCTGCAGATAATACACAACGCGTCAACCAAATCTTCCTCCCCTGCATTGGCTAATACTTCATCCACACGTCGAGCTTCATATAGCATCTGTCTAATTGTACGCCAACTGTTTCCTAAATCAGCAATAGCGACAAACATGCCCCTTCCGACTCCAATAGGAATCAGCAGAAGGTTTATTAAAAATAATAATACACAAATATTTAGCACACACTGTACTACAGAATGTACTAATGTAACAATTTGAAGGTATAATCTCTTATTTTCCCATTCTTCAGTAGCAATAATTTCAATAAAAATTTTAACCATTTCTGCTATTATTTGTAATAAACATAAAGCAATTTGTAACAGGAATGTAACATAAACACCTGGTGATTCTTGAGTCTTATCCATACAAATCTTTATAAATATTATATCAAACCATATTAAAATCGGTACTGCAATTATAACTCTAGTTCTCCATAATCTTTCTTTCCAATTATCTAAATCACCTTGTAATAATGCTTCAAATCTATCTTTTAAAACCCAGTGAAATACCTTTAATCCAACTAACAGTATTGTAACATATGCTCTAGTAAATGAGTTAACTGACCAAAACAGCGCTAAAGAGAACATTACAGAACCTAATTCAAACCCAATATTCTCCTTTATATGCTGAATTTCAATTAGTTTTAACTCACCAAATAATAATACTTGAAGTGCTTTCATAACGCTTAGCGCCACCACAAGTAGCCAATTATACATAACTAATACAGTACCTCCACTACTAAGTTTCATACCAGCCAGAAGAAATGTTGGTCTCTCACTAACTGCCTGGTATATACACCAGCCAGCAGCTAGACTGCTCACTATAACGTAATGGTGCGCACGGAGCATGTCAATCTTCCACATCACTGGCTCGGCTTGTATTATCCGCTGGTGCACGGGTGAATCCGTGCACCGCGCATACGACCGCCGTCGCCGGGGCAGCGCCTGGCCGCGCTGAGGCCCGCAGAGCGCAGAAATGTGGCTAGGGAGATTACTGGAGATTTCTGGGAATGGCCGACGACAGCGCGGCGCGACGCTATGACTATAAAGATGCCTGAGGAAGCCTGAGGACGGCAGAAGAAGACAGAGGACGGCAGAGGACGGCACTATGAGGATGAGGACGCTGGCGGAGCGCGGCGGAGTGCGCTGGCGGGTACAGTTTCAACACTGAATTTGTTTATTATTAGACTAGACTATATTAAATATTATTTATGGCATTCCTGTAGCACGAGGGAGGATATCTACAGCGACGTCGTCGATGATTTCGAGGGCGTCGTTGATGAGGGAGTTGAGGACGTTGACCTCGATGTCACCAGCGATGGAGGTTCCGTCTTCGATGATGCTAACGGCTTGAGAACCGAGGTTAGCTAATTCGCTAACAGCGTCAATGAAGAGACTGGCTGGTAATTCAGCGATACCGGCAGCATCACCGACAACCTTGGCGATAAGACTTTGTGGGTTAGTAATGTCGGCAATAACACTAGCTGGGAGACCAGTAGCAGCTGAGACGACATCACCAGCGAGGGAGGTAGCGATACCGGCAGCAGAGGTAGCGATACCAGCGAGGTCAGTAGCACCACCAACGGCACCACCAGCGACAGCAGTAGCTTGACTAACAACGACACCAGCATCAGAGGTGAGTTGACCGATAATATCTCTCTTTGGGATAAGACTAGCGGCGGAGTCAATAACTGAAGCAGCATCAGTAACAACTGAACCAACAACGTTAGTAGCGATATCACCGAGGACTGAAGTAAGATCATCAGCGACACTAATAACTTCACCGGCAAAGTCAGCAACAATTCCAACTGGTCCTGGTCCAATCTTAAAAGTACCATCTAAAAAGTTGGCTTCTCTTTTGTCAACTGGAACTGAGTTAACAGTTGATAAAGCAGATAAAGCAGCTAAAAGGACAGAAGGTTTGAAAAGCATTGTGTTTTAGTTAAAGAGAATATTAAAGAATGTTTAATAAAGAATTCCTAAAAGAAGAAAATTTCATCCTTTTTATAAGTTACAAATTCTCTAAAATATTTTTATTTTTTGCTTAAAAAACAATATTATCTTCATGGATTAGTGTATACCATTTCGGACCAGTAATCTAGGTTGTTCTTTGTTATGGTACCTTGTTTGTTAGTTTCTTGTATACTTAAACTGAAAATTTTAAATAATTTTATAGTTATTTTGATAGTTTACACCCCAGTTCGGTATTTGGAAATTCTTATTTAGTAATAGGTGAGGTACAAGATCCTCTCTGAGCGTCTGTTCCTGCACTAGTTGATGTGTACCTGCGCATCAACCGTAATGAATGTACACTCCGAGAGTATTGTCTGGGCATCCACCAGCCACGCTAATCCCTGTGATAAATGTAAACAAACAAGGAACAAGGGGAACCAAACAAATAGACCAAAAAATTAGCTAGGCGAGAATGTATTCACTCAACTACTGTTGCTGCATCATCAGCATTTACTCACTGTTACTACATTGTATGGACCCATCGCCTGTGAGACTTATATGTACCAGCCACGCAGCCACGTTCTAGCCCATAATAACATAATATATACCATAGCAATGTAAAATCTATCTAAGATTAACTAAATAACTCAAAGAAAATATCAAATAATGTTCTAGCCAAATTTTATTGATAAACAAACACACCCTTTCATATTTGCTGGTCTTCCAGACACTGTAGTCCACTCTATCGCTCTTTTGAATCCAAAAAAAAGATAAAAATATCCCCGTCGCTGCATTATAACGTATCCCTACTACAATAATTTGGGGATTATACCTAATACGTGCTAGTGCTTCTTCTGGTCAGAGATATATTGCCGGAGTTGATGGATTGTGGCGGGTGCGCGTGGCGGGTGCGTGGCACAGACGGTAGCATATTGAATTCTACAATCCTTAATTAAAATCTTTTATTAATTACTTTTTAGATCTATTTTGTTAGTACCGTATCCACTTGACAACGTAATTTTATACTTTTAAATACTTACTTCTTGATTCCACCCCCTAACAATGGACCCCCCTTCTTAGCCTTGTCAGCAAGAGCTTTCTTGGCAGCAGCATCAGCCTTTTGCTTAGCCTTGAACGCTAAAGCTTCATCGTCCAATTCTTGGGTCTTCTTCTTTGGGGCCTTTAATGGCTTGGCTTTTCCTCCTTGTCTCGACATTAGCGCCTCCCCCAGAAACTGGAAGTCCTTTTATTCGGCGGTCACGCGTATTGTTGCTATACGGACCGCACATTGTGGGCTAGGCCACCGCCGCGAGGTTTGGCGTGGCTGGCAGCGAGGCCCGCCTGTAAAGGATGGCAGGTCTGGGCGGAGGGTGTGCGGACTGGGTGCGGTGGTGCTACAGGCACACGTGCGGTGCAGGGTGCATGAGCTACAAGTTAGAGGTCGCGACCACGGCCGGTGGGGCGTCTATTTGAACTGAGGAGGCTCTGCCGTATTGAACTGACCGTTTTCGTTTTTTAAGAACACACCTTGTTCTGATACTATAGCGTCTATGAACTTATGGTCAGTAATATCGAAACTTGGGTTCCATACAGGAATCTCAGAGGGAGCTATTTGAACTGAAGAGACAGATAGTCCATCTGGTCCAAGAATTCCTCCTTTAACCATTCTAAGTTCATTTGCTGGTCTTTCTTCAACTATAATTTGATTACCGTTTGGACAATTAATATCAATAGTAGTTGTAGGAGCAGCAACAATGAATAAAATATCACCAAAACTTTTAGCTAACCGAGATAATTGCATTGTTCCAATTTTATTGGCAGTATCACCATTAACTGCTACTCTATCAGCTCCAACAACCACTAACTTGATTGGAGCCCAGCGAGTTTCACGGCCTCCAGTAATACTCTCAATTAAGAAACTAACCATCAGATCAGTAATGAGGGTAGACGGAATTCCATCGTGAACTAATTCAAACGACGTTAATCGCGATCCTTGATTATAAGGTCTTGTTTCTAATGGGAATACATGGGATAAATATGGCAAACCGCGAACACGTTTAGACTCACCCTCTTCGCCATTGGTGTTAATCTGAGAGGCTGAAAATAAGTCTCTAATGATACCAAGAGCTGTGCCGTGACCTGAAGTTGCCAATGATCCAGTATTGCAGATTGTCAATACTGAAAATGGTCCTTCTACTCCGCGTTTTGATAATTCTTTTAGTACCCATTCACTGCCAAACTTACCTAATTTATGATTACTGATTAAATCATCCAGGTAAATTTTACTGCTGTAACTAACCATCAGACGTGAAAACTCTAAACAGCTGTGTGATTTTTCCAATAATTCACGAACTTCGTTTATGGCATTTGAAAGGTTAACGGCAGTAGGTCTGGAACTAACCAAGTAGTCCAATCGCTCAGTTACTGTCTCTTTAAATTTAGCGAGATCATTCAAATCGTACTTCCATTGAGTAACAGCTCCATCTCTAGTCAAGTGATTCATTTCTATAGCGACACTCATTACTCCAACAATAGCTATAGCTGGTGCTCCTCTAACTTGCATACGTGCAATTACACCATAACCATCGCTAATAGAATTGATCTCTAAGTAAACAGTTTCAAAAGGTACCCTGACTTGGTCAAGCACTTTTAAACTAACATTATCAGCATCCCATTGAATAGCCAGAAGAGACATGGCAGATTATTGGCCCACCAACAGACCTGCAAGAACGTGGGCCGAATGAATCATCAACAAAGATTGCGAGCACTGTGCCAGCATGTGGGATTTCAAGCCTTTCAGTTATAGGACGACTACAGCATAAATCATACATCTTGTTCTGCTTTATTACGGGATATTTTAAAAAAATTAATACCGGAGCTCTTAGGTTGCGGCAGTGGGGCAATTATTGGGCCCAGAGGAGGAGGGGTAACATCATCAATAACTGGTAATGGACTAGTAGGACCTGTTGTTGTTGGTGGAGCGGTAGAGGACATCGACTTTTTTGGGTCCAGAGTGTATAAGCTGTCATTATTAGCTGCATTATATTGCTGTTTGGCGCGACGATAAGATTCTCCAACACATGACCCAAATGTCGTAAATGCAACAATAATGTTACATACAACTGAAGCCCATAGTAATCCCATTAAGATACGACCAACATGAGAACTATCAAAATGTCTTTTACCAAGAGCAATTGCTGCAGTCATAATTGCTGCTCCAGCACTATTAAAAATCATTGCTAAAAATGCAAATATTGAATTAACTTTTTGAACATGATACAGACAAATTGCAAATACTGTAATAAATAAAGTTATTGCACTAAAAATTAATGATAATAAAATAAAACTCCAACCAACTCTTGATAAATAATACATTGTACCTTCATTATTAATAAAATATTCAGGAACTCCATCTTCAGTATCAAAATTATCAACTGGTGAAATTGGAATTGCTGGTCCTAAATTATTACAATTCTTTGTTTTTGAACCAACTTTTTCACAAACTCCCCAAAATGTCCATCTTGAAATAGATGGTGCACCAGAAATTCCCAGAGTATCCGCCTCTAACCAATAAAACTTATTTAACGGAGTTGAAGGGTTCCGCGCACTACCTGATAAAATAATTAATAACAATAATAAAACTCCCCCCGCCATAAAGAACAAATCAACGATACCAGATTTATAATGTAACTGAGCCATATTATTCTTTTGTTTTGTTTTTTGGTAATTCCTCATTACTTTGGCCTCATTTTATATACATCAAAAGCAAGGGTTACGAGCCCGCAGTTGCTAGCAACCAAAGGGTTGCTATTACTGACGTTCCGAGCGTCTGAAATGGTCCAAACTGATGGATGATCTTGAACTTGCACTTGAGGATGACCGACGACGTTGCTTTCTTGCTGCATGAGGGTCAATGGTTTTGTTTGACGTTTTTCTTGCTAACAATCCAAGAATATCAGTTAATGAAACGACACCAACTAATTGTCCAGCACGACCAGAATGTTCAGTTTTCAAGAAACTTGGCTCTCCACTAGCTGGTTTATTTGGCAGTGAAAATGATCCTGAGCTTTTTGGTCTAACAATCCATAATCTATGTGACTTGGTCGCGACCAACTTTGCGACAATTCTTCCTAAACTACTGTTTGGAAATGCATGAAAAATTGGGAATGAATCTTTACCATCTTCAAGTCCTCTCAGATTTAAAATTAATGATACAAAATGTAAGCACAGCTTATGTAATATACCACCTTGAGAACGTTTAGTCACATGCTTAACATCAGTAATTGAAATATTCCCCACTAAATTCTCCAGTCTATCAACAACTGCAACAGACAGAATATGATGATCATACATCATTGTAAATGCATCAATAACTGGTTGATCTCCATAAACTTTAATAATATTACCTGTCAGTCCAATTTCTAATTGATCTAATTGTGTATGCCATAAAGATTCTAACAGTGGGAATTTTTTATCCCATAAATATTTAATTAATCTTCTTTGTGAAAGAATTCCAGTAATTGTATTTTCATTATTAATAATAGCAATTCTATGAACTCCACTACCAAGTATTTCAACAACAGTACTAAGTGTATCTAATTTTTCATTTAATTTAATAAATGGATTCTTTGGTGTTAATTGACTAACAAATTTAACTGGAACTTGATTACCTTGTTTAATAAGTTGTAAATATTCAAAATTTTGTTTCTCAAGTGAAAAATGAGGATCAAATTCCATTGCTTCAATTTCTTCTTTACTAATTTTTACTTTACCAACAACTAATAATAAATAAGTATTTAAATCTCCATAATCAAATGTTGTGCAATTAATATCACCACTAAATTCTTCAACTGGTAATGATGTGAGATTATAACGCTCTAACGTATTATAAGCCTCCTCAGTAGTAACATCACCATTCAAAAAAACAAGTTTACTCTTCTCAACAAGATCTTCAAGGACAATATCTTGCCAATCACGCGTATCTGATAAAACAGAAGATGCAGTAGAAGGTTTTCTCAGAAGGGTACTTTCAGTTTCGCTCATGGCTATATATGCTATAAGTATGGGGGGGAAGTGCCACCGGCTGTAAAATATATTCGCGCAAGTGCGCTTAGCAGTGAAACGCGGTGCGCTTAGCAGTGACCAGGCATCTGTAGGTCGTCGTAAAAGTGACCAATGCGGATGGAAAAGCAGATGAACAGCCCGGATAATATCTTATGAGAGATCTAATAGCATAAATAATCGAATATACGTGAATTTCAGAGATTTAGATACACTTATATCCGAATGTTCCAACCACGGCCTCCAACACAGCGTCATTCGCTGATATAAAGAAATGTTTTTTATCATCATTGAGATCAACAGGTTTTGCTTGAGTATTTTGTTGTGTTGAAATTAGATTTCTTAATCCATTCACTACAATGCCGTTCCTTGATGTCCATAGCCAGAGCCTATGAGATATTCTTGAAGACCATACATGCCCAAATGCAGGAATTAATCCACCAAATCCACCTCCAGTATAATTAGATACACCTATAGTGTATTCACCACCTTTTGAAGGTTTTTGCTCAATAATGGCTTCAGTTTGATTCCTATAAATATCAGGCGCACTCCAACCAGCCTCCCAGCCGATTTGATACTCAAAATCAAGTGGATCTCCAGTATTTCCACGACTAACTGAAGCAACTGCCTGATTAGAAACAATAACTGCTACTTGATATTTTGTTGCAATGTCTTGTAACTCAGTATACACCCAATCAATTAAGTATTCACGCTCAGAGCGAGACTCCCACGGTGTAGCATTCGAAGTATCAACAGAGCTTGTGGCCTCATCTCGTAACACCCCTGCAATACTATCAATAATGATTACACGAACTTTACCATCATCATTAAGTACCCTCTGTAATTGATGAATTAAAACTTTAGGATCAGCTCCTCCGGCATAATGTCGCACTATCACTCTATCTAACAGAGGAGATATTGAGTTTCTTTTCTTAAAATGATGATTCTCTACAAACCTAGTCCTTATTAACTCTGCCATTCTTTCAACTGGAGGTACACTGCCACAACCAACATAAATTGCCTTTGTATCTTCTCCAGCACCTCCAAGTTCTCTGGTTAATTGACAGTATAATACTATTTGTGCTAGTAACTGGGTTTTTCCGCTACCACTTTCTCCAGCAATTTCTGTAATTTGCCCTATTTTAATACCACCATCTAAAATAGTATCTAATCGCGAAGACCCAGTACTAAATACAATTTTTGTGTCACCAATGCCACTCTGTATATCAATCTTATCAGCAAATAGCCCCGCAAATCGACGCTTAAGCGTAACCACGTCCTCTATGGTTAATTCCAGCGATCCTCCATGACTTGCCATAGAAATTATATCATTGCTTTGTTTCATAATAATATCAGAAACACTAATACCATAAATCTCAAGTATTCTCGCCACTCTTACATCCTCAATAGATGTTCCAGTCTGCTCATAAGCATCCATACCAGACGGGGGTGCACAAACTATTGTGGGGGTGAATTTTCTACTCACTCAAAAACTAGGATGGTGCAAGGATGTTACTATAGCAAGATATCCTTTATTCTTGTCATAGAACAGTACCCTTAATTAAGCTTCTGGGATTGCTGTGATCAATAGTCTTATAGTACAAGCTGCTCTCTCCAAGCACTCCTTTAGTTTAGATTTCCTAAAGTTGGTGCTTGTTAGCATGGTGTAAGGGTTTTGTCGTCCCAAAGTTGGTGCTTGTTTGTATTTAAGGATTTAAGGATACTATTGAAAAGGGTCCCCCCTTGACAATTGTTTTAGATATTTGTTTCCAAGGGTCCCCCCTTGGTTTCTTTTCTCAGGATGTTCCTCATAATATTAATATTAATAATGAACGCGGTGTACGGGTGCGGTGTCGAGATGCGGTGCTGGTATCTATGATTTTGCCCCAGGACCCAAAGTAGAAGGGTACAATATGTTTGACTATCCGCTGTGGGTTTGGGTGTTACTCGGATTGTATGCGACAATTCCTTTGATATTTTATGTTATTTTACCTTGGTACTATGACCGAAAATCGTCAGCGGAGGCCTTGAAATATGACCGTACGACCACGGCAGGTAAAAGACGATGTCCTACTGCGGTTTTGATAGTTCTTGGTGATTTAGGTCATTCACCAAGAATGCTATATCACGCCAGAAGTTTAACTAAGAAGTACAATGTTCATTTAATTGGTTATATTGAGTCAGAGCTACCTGTATTTATTAAAGATTTGATTGATCAAAAGAAGTTAACAATTGGCGAGGTTGAAGTTACTACTAAAAAGTATGGTCGTTTAGCTAAAGTTATTGCTCAACATTGGAGTATAACAAAGACTTTATTTAAAAAAGAGTTACAATATTCTAGATTAATTTTAATTCAAAACCCGCCAATTTTACCGGTCCTCCATATAGTACTTGCTTGGAGAATGTTCTTTGCTCGTAGAGCACGTATCATTATTGACTGGCATAATTTAAACTATTCTGTACTAAAAATGAGTGGTGGTGGCAGTGCTGTTCTGATAATGCGTTACTATGAGTTTGGATTAGGTAAATATTGCGATTACCACTTGACAGTTAGTAAAAGGATGAGGGAGTTTTTGACAGGCCACATGAGAGTTGATCCAGCAAAGATTGTGGTCGTTACCGACAGACCAGCAGAACAGTTTGGAGTGCTAGGTGACGAAAGAGATGTATTAGAACAAAAGTTTTCAGGTATGCTAAACACTACCATAGGAAAAAGTGATTCAAATACTTCAACATCTCGCCGTCTTATTATATCCTCAACATCGTTTACTCCAGACGAGGATTTTTCAATTCTCTTATCTGCTCTCAAACTTTATGATGATGATCTTCAGCGCCATCCTGATAGCTTACCACCATTATTGGTGGTTGTAACAGGAAAAGGTCCATTAAGAGACCATTTCTTCGCGGAACTTAAACGCCTTAAATTATCCACTAATATTGTGGTTAAAAATTTCTGGTTTTCCATGGAAGAATATCCTCAAATCATTGCACTTGCTGACTTGGCGGTATCACTCCACACATCATCCTCGGGACTCGACCTTCCTATGAAAATCTTAGACTTTTTCGGCTGTGGAATCCCTACAATCTCTGTCAGTTTTCCAGCAATATCAGAGTTGGTTAAAGATGGCCATAACGGACTTGTACTAGCCAAAAACACCCCACTACATATGGCGAAAGCTATACGCGATGCAGTAACAGATAAAACACTCTATAGTACTATAAAGAAGGGAGCTCTCAAAGAGAGTACCCGCCGCTGGGATGACTGTTGGGCGAATGCAATGGCAGGCGTTATTGCTTAGTAGTAGCGGTTACATCCTCGTCACTGTCATTTTCACTATCATTTTCACTATTATCATCATCGTTATCACTGTTATCATCATTTTCATCACTATCATCACTATTTTCATCACTAGCAACACTAGAATCACCCGCGGCTTTAGCTTTAGCTTCTGCGATGGCCCTCTTAGCGCAACATACAATCTCATGCACCGTGGCCATGCCCCCCATACCTATATCACCGCAAATCAAGATTTTTTCAACTGGCTTCACCACATGTATCCACGGGAAACTCTGCGCGATGGTGGCTAGTTGAAGTCGTGTTACTGGGTGCGTGTACATTAATGTATTCATAGCTGGTGCTACAACTATGGGTACTCCAGGACCCCACAGACGGAAAACACTAGTAAGTAAATTATCAGCAATTCCGTTAGTGACTTTGGCTAATGTATTGGCGCTAATTGGCGCAACAACAAATACGTCTGCCCACTTTCTTAGCTCAATATGAAGCCCACTAATTTCACCACTACCACATTCACCAGGAACACCACGCCATGAGTCACTATCTTTCCAAATTTTTATATCACTAGGTATTTTAATACCATTTAAAAAATGCTCACCTGATTTAGTAATAACAATTTGAATTGATACTTTATCTTTTCCAATCATTTTATAAGTTTTATCAATTAACTCACCTAATTTAATAGTAGCAACAGAACCTGTACAACCAATTAATAAATGAACTTTATGGTCATCAGTTCTTTCAAAATATCTTTGAAATGTATCACACTCATTCATACCTGGACTCTTAGATCCCGATGCTGTGGTCGCCAAAGGCTGTCTTCCCTTAGCATTCATATAAATTACTCCTCGTTCAGCAGGTCTATTCGAAATTGAACTTCTTCTAGATTTATCAACATTCGTAGGCTCATTAAATGATAAAGAACTCGCCCTTCTAACAAGCCCTTCAATCTCTGGCTCAATTATATCGTCAATTGACGCCACCGGCTTTAACTCAATACACTGCTCAGAAATACCACCACCTCCGCCAGCCTGACTAGCTGGTCCAGAGACGTTACCCTTACTAGCAGCACCAACATGATCAGATTTAAGTATCGGCGTAGGTTTTTGCCCCGCGCCAGCCATCCTGAATCCTCCCGGATCATCGCGGGATTTATAATATTTTCTCCAGAATCCGCGTCACGTGCGCCGAAGTCGCGACATCCGGACATATTGGGGGAGGCCGTGGTCGTTTTATTAGGGGGCAAATACGGCGCCATTTGTATGATTTATGCATTCTATGTCTATTTACACTATACTGGAGTTGATTTAGGGCATGTCAGCGGGCCGCGCGGGCCGCGCGGGGCTCGCGGGGCTCGCGGGGGGTCTGAGTGTGCCAGGGCCTGCGAGCGTCCAGCACCCAGGGCAGCTGCGGCGCCGAGAGCCGGGTTTTTGTGGTGGCTGGAGGAGCGGCGTGCTGGGGCCGCGGCCGCGGCCAGCCGGGCTTATTTCTTCGGTCTGGGGCCGCGGCGGGCGGCCCGTTTATCTAGCGTACTCTTCGAACGAGAGCAAGATCTCTGGTCTGAAAGGCCAGTAGCCGAATAGCTTGGCGAGGACGTAGAACTCGTCAATCAGTAATTCTCTAGCTGGTTTATCACAAAATTCACGAAATTCTGATTCTCCTAAAAAGAATTCACGAGCTCCGAATCCTAATAAACTTATACTTTCTTTCAAAGGAGCCTTCGTTACAAGTAAACATTTAGTAAGATAATCAAAATAATCAAGATTAACGTCTTTTGGAACATTCTTAGGAACTAATTCTAAAATTGCAATTCCATGTTTTGATTTATAATTTAAACTTTTTGATGGTATTAATATTGGATTATGAATATCAAGTAAATCATCTGAATATTTTGATGAATGTTCATCAGAAATTGCTATTAATTTCATATTAGTATAAGCTTCTGCTTGTATAGTAATTCTTGATCTAATATTTTTATGTTTAACTTCTCCTAATATCTTATTAGCAGTTGCAGTTTGAACTCCAATCAACATGCGCACCCTTCCAAACTGCTGAAGCCAGTTCTTGTTACCGCAGCAATTAATGTGCTGCACAATTAGCTGCTCGCCCTTAACATTGGTATAGTTACAAGTAACAAAAAATTTATCACTTGGCCTGTCCCGAGGTACCTCCCTGGGCATAAACCCCGTAGAGTACATCTTGTTAAACAGGTCCCACTGGTACGGGTCGCCGGTGAAATATGTAATACTGTTGGGCTTGCGCAACGAGTTTTCAAGCAACCCCGTCGAAATTTGGCGCTCCTTAAGTATAGGCTCCATTGTTTTGGTGTAGAAGTCTCTCAGCTTCGTAAATGGGTCCATAATACACAGATAATCCGGCTTTAAATAGTCATAGAGCGCCGTGGTAAGCCCTGCAGGACCACCATATAAATGGAGCACATCTAGCTCGCCTGGCACGGGATACTTCTCCTTCAAATTTAGCTTGTCAAATATGCTGTTCCATACCAGCGGATCAATCACTCTCGTGAACCCGTACCGGTACGGAAACTCCCGGATCGACCGGCCCAAACTGGTGCTCCAGAGCGACATGCCGCCCCCACGAAGATTTTTTGCAAAATAGGCGAATACACGTGACCGAATCCGCGGTCGCGACCGCGGATTCGGTCACGTGCACAGTTATTTTTGTCGTGGGCGGTGGTGGGCGGCGGGGGCGCGCGCGGGATGATTGGGCTTCAGAGAGGGGCTTCGCGGGTATTGCGGCATCTTCATTTTACGGATATTGTGCTGTATGAGAGCGGTCAGAAGATACAGGAGCAATTTTCCGGGGCCGGAAAGGCGTTCAGACGGATGGAGAGCGAGTGCGACCGAAGAGTGCGCGCTGCGGATGCCGCGGCAGCGGCTGAGGCCGCGGAGAAGGGAGTTAGTACGGGCGGAGTAAGTGACGAAGAGAAGCTGATGCTAGCCGGGTTACTCCAGAAGATGAAACCATCACCTGTTTTATTAACATTTGAGTTTTCACCTGTTTATACTGGAGGACGTAGAGAGCGTGGTCGCGTCTTGAACGAATTGTATAAATTCAAGGATGCTTCGTATGTTCAGACCGATCGTGGTGGACAGGTGACTTATCACGGACCTGGACAGATGGTGGGCTACAGTATATTTGATTTACGTGACTACACGGTGATTGGCGAAGGTGGGAGGTTGAGTGCCCGGTGTTTTGTCAATGGGCTCGAGGACTCGGTTATTAAGACGTGCAAGAAGTTTGGCGTCGACACTATAAAGACAGAGAACACGGGTGTTTGGGTCAGCGACACTGAGAAGTTGGCCAGCATCGGAGTGGCCGTTCTGAGGGGAATAACCACCCACGGAGTAGCGCTAAATGTATCTACCAATTTAGATTATCCAAACAAGTTTGTTATGTGCGGACTAGCTAATACTAAGACCACAAGTATCAAAGAGCAGACTGGTGATTCGAATGTTGACATTGGCACGGCTGCGTACGAGTATGCGCGCAGTCTAGGACTGGTGTTTGGCTTTGAGAGAGTGCAGCACTTCAACGTCACCAGCGAGCAGATCCTATCGGGAGGCATTGCGGGAAACGAGCAGGCCGCAAAGGGCACGGAAGAGGTCTTGGAGCCCCGGCTGCCAGAGTCTGCCGGCCAGTGCACGGCCTCCAGCGCCCTGAGACCCCAGCTGCCGCCGCAGTCGCTGCCACAGGCCGTCTAGAGACCCGCTCTTTGGCCAGCTATGTAGCCACCTCTTTAACATTCCTCCTATAAATACACCACACAAGCATACTGGCACGTAGGACTGGGGCGCAGGCTGTCCGGGACGCTGGACTGAGCTCTGAGCTCCACGCTGGGCTGTCCGAGACGCTGGACTGAGCTCTACACTGGGCTCCACGCTGAGCTCTACACTGGGCTGTCCGAAGACGCCATGCTGAGCTCCGTGCCGACCTCTACGCCGTGATACATAGTCTTATATTACATGATCGCGTTGTGCGCGGTACTGTACAGTCGTCCGACGCTGTGACGTCAGCATGGACGCGGTGCAGCTTAGCAATGGCGCGGAAACGCGACCTTCAGCTGGTATTGTGCGCCGCAGATGCGCCGCAGCCGACGCCGCGGCCTCAGGCCGGCGCTGGCGGGGCGCCGCTGGCCGCGCCGTCCTTCTCGCCCTTCTTGGAGTTGGACCCTGACGCACAGCCCTCGCAGCCACAGCTTACGCACCGTTTTTCTCCACTCTTTCCTGGTACTCTGCAGAAACACTTCACCTCCAAACACCGAACACAGCACAAACTTTCGTAGCCCTGGCGCTTCCATTTCGCAATCAACCCAGCATTCGCGTGACCCTGCTTAATTATCCAATCGTAAAGCTCCCTGGAAATAAGCTTCTTTTTATAGTACAACTCAAAAATATACCTAGAACGCTCACGGTCTACTCTAATAACTTCCCAAACTCCCTCGTCACGAGACAGAGTCCGCGTAGGCCGCCGCGACTCTGCCGTCCTCATGCGAGCCTCATACTCCTCAATACGAGCCTTTAACCGCTCATAACCAGCAGGCGCCTGCTTGCCCCTTCGCACCTTAGCCTTGCCCATACCTTCTGCGCCGCCATCGCCTGAAAATTAATACTCGCGGCCCGCGCTCGTAACCCGCGCCGGAGCCAGCGCCCGCAACCCCCCAGCGCCCGCAGCGCTCCTGTGCGTCCCTGTAATGTGTCAGGTGCTGCATGCATGTAACGGCTCCCCCGGTACAGATTGATGGTAATTTCACATGCACGTGCACGTGACAAAGGCGATGTTTACCGATCCATGGCTCACAACGGCGGTATGCGAAATTTTTGGGGGTAATATTTCTTGTATTGAGAGTCTAATTTACTCTAATTTAACTGTTCCATCTTGGAGATGGAGCGTCTACTAAAGAAGCGCAGATATAATGGAAGTAATAACAAGCCAATATATGAGTTAATATTTAGTGATTTACTGGAATTTTCCGGTTATGGACGTACAACTGCACAAGAGGTTGATGCCAAATTTGATATACTTACAGAGAATGTTCATTATGTATTACGTAATGTTCATACTTGTAATATTGTTGAATTTAGTGAATTAGGTTTAGCTTCTTTAATTACTCGTGCATTTGCATTGCATTGTCCTGAGTATGAGCGACTGGCAGTTGCCTGCAATACTGGTTCTGTTGCCAGTGAGGGTGAGACATCATCTTACGAGCTTACATTCAAGTTCTTGATAATAAGGTCATTTAGAAGGTTAAGCACGTTTAAGTATGTGGACTCCTATGATCTAGAGAACCCTTTAGAGACGGTCTGCAGCCATGAGGCATTTACGAAGATCTTTGGCAGGCCTACGCCCACCGAGACGGCTACGGGCGCTGGCGCTGGCGCTGGCACTGCTGACCGCGTGGACATCTCTTTTATACTGGAAGACTGTATGCTGCCTGGCTCGGATAAGGATTTTTTTGCGCTCAAGAAGAATGCGGGCTGCGGCCTTTTATCCCAGCGAAAGGGTGGATATTCGTCGTGTTCTGCAATGGAGATCTACCGGATGCTACTACCTTCCACTCAAAGCAGCGCGTTCTCCAAGATCAGCTCGATAGAGTTCTTTGATAGTATTTCTAAAGGCGATACGTCGTTTTGGAGAGATTTGGCCAAGTCTTTGTTTCGTTCAGCCACTAATAAATTCAATTTAGGAAGAAGGGTGGCCGCTCGGCCGCTAAAGCAAGTAGTGACGGCCATTAGAAGACAGCGATACTCCCAATCTCTCTCCATGGCCCGTTCTGTTAATGGCACACAAGTATCTGACGAGACTATGAACACTGGGACCAGCCAGCTGCCAGGCGATGAAATGACCGAGTCGCACTCTGATACCGGCGGCCATTATGACGATTCAGACAGCTCTGACATGGACGAGTCTAGCAGGCTCAATAGCAGGTACTTTTCAGAGTTCTCGGACTACTCCATCAACACTATACTGCTGGGCGACGATGACAGCGACGACGAGTGTGCGACGAACCCGCCGCACCCGGCCCACACCGACACAGGAGGCACCGACACAGGAGGCACTGACCCAGGAGGCACCGACACAGGAGGCACTGAGACGGGAGGCACTGAGACTCACGCCGAGACGGGAGGCACTTCGATAAGCGTAGTTGATATGCTGCGAACTCTCCCCTCTGTTTCTCCGCTGCCAGCGGCTGAGGCTGCGGACTACTACGCGGACGGGTATCGCAAAGAGATCGGACTACGGCTGCCAATTTCAACAGACGTGAACGAGCTGGTTGTGGATATGGCGCTCATACGGGCCCCGGGGAGAGGCGTCACATTGGGGGGCATACAAGATATTATGCTGGACATAGAACGGGTTCATGCCTGCAAGATGCTCCCTGTGAAGGTGTACAGAGATCTTTTATTGGAAAGAATCTACAACAAACGGTTATTGAAGAAGATATCAGTAAATGTAAGAGATGGTACGGGCGGTGGTGATGACCATGAGGGTTCTGAATTTGAGTTGCCAGTAGTAGATCTTGCAACTTACTGTACTGTTCTTATTAAGAGAGAAGGGTGTATTGATCTATACAGTACTGAAAGAAAGGATGCTATATTTATGCTCTACTTGAATATTCAACTAGTTGATTTTGAAACTTTAGAGCTGAGAAATAGTCCTGCCACAAAGTATACGCAAGTTCGCATAAGACTATGTGACGCTAACTTGGCACCAGGTACGGAGGAAGTAGTTTACGCTGTGGTACTAGCTAGCGACTTTAATGATATTTGGGATGTTTTATATGATGATATTATAAACACAAGGTTTACAGTGAACGAATATAAGTTTACATTAAGAATATCATTGTTTTGTGCAAATTTTCAACATATTAATTACCTTTATGATCTCCAGCCTCCAACTTCTGACCGCCCATGTCTTCTTTGTACGGCAAGAAGAACTCCAGAATCAGAAGGCTCTAAAACACGATTTTTATTACCTTATCAACAAGCAGCATTAAGATCTGAAAGGCTATTTCGGAGATCTATAAAGTCCAGATATGTGACTATAGACATTCATTATACTTTACTTTCTAGCATTTCTAATTATCTCCTAAACTCTCTTGCTGGTCAAGAAAGTGTTAGGAAGTTAAAATTCCCAGATAAAATGAAATTTGTTGCACCAAGCAAGAATACCCACTTGACCTGGCCAGTCGTCAGAGCATTTCATAAACATCTCTCTTGCTCTGACACCAAGAATAAGATCTTATTTATAATTCCTGCATTAAAGCTAGCTATAGACCACGGACAAATGCCAAATGTTCCCTTACAAAAGTGGTCACCTGTTATTGATAGATTTTCAGAGTTAATGGTTTATGCTTTTTCACCTTGGGAGGATAAAAGTCCTAATCCAGAATATAAAAGCTTGGCAAAAGCTATAGAAAACTTTATGGTACAGTATTTTATTGCAGTTACTATACACAAATTATTATACGGTAACCCTTGGAGTTTATCAGTTCATTATGTCTCAGATCATATACTAGACATGACTAAACGACATGGACCCCTTTGCCAGTTTTCTACTGATCAAGCTGAGGCAGATAACAAGATTATAATGCATTGTAATACTCCAGGAAAGAACCGTCGAGTTACATTTTCTAAGAATTTTGCAATGTATATGACACAGAAACAACTTGAATTAGAGCCAGAAATTATAATACATCCTAAACCTTTAGGTTTAGTGGATGAATGGGTACCTGGTCATCCACTTAAAGATGAAATATCATTACATGTTGATAGAGGAGATAGAGTTAAATCAATCTATAGAGGTATAACAGCTCCACATTATGAATTGAAAGTACCAATTTATAAACCATCAAGTAAATATAATGAATTATCAATACGGAGACTTCCACTTTTTTGGTTAAAGGATACATATTACTTTTTATTAGGCTGTGCTACAGTTATGTCTCGTACTTTTAATACTACGGATAAAATGGTTGTTTTACCTGCTAAAGTAATTCCCAGTAATATTAAGGAATTCCCATTAGTTGATATAGATGATTCACATTATAAATTAGGTGAAGAATTAGTGGTGATAGACTGTCCTGACCCACAGGAAATTCGTCTTCACCAATACATGTACAAACCGGAAAGTATGGTCGCATATACAACATACTTTTTTTAATATTCAATAATATTGTTTATAGCATTTGGTTTATAATGTTTTGTTATTACTGTAGCTGGAGCAGCACATTCGTCAGCAGCACATACGTCAGATGGCAGGACAGTGCCAGACGTGGGAGCTGCGCCAAACATCGCACCAGCAGTCGCTGGAACCAACAAATCCCAGCTGTTGAGGTGTCAGGGCACGTTATCAAGGCTAGCTCTTTGGGATGCCGAGCACAGTTGAGACGAATGATCATCCCATTTAGCTGAGCTCTGTCCGCAGGACTGAGGGAAGCACGGGAGGACATTACTGCCACAATAGACAGTCTCAGCAGTGGCCCTGAATTGAATACCTATTTGGGCTCCGACACCTTACTCTTATAAGACAATCATGATGATCTGCTGCGCAAACCGTAGATAAGTGACAATACAGTAAGGGACGCCTTGCTAGGCCCTTCTGCTTCTTTGTCCCGCTGGACTGCCGGCTCCTCCATATGCGAAAAGTCTCGTCTAAGCAATTTTCCAATGCTATAAGTCACATGAAATGTACAGAAATCCTATACATGTGAAATTAGAGCACTGTGGTGATATATTTGCCTATATATCATTGGATGTACGCTGGTACTACTCCGATGGTAGCGGCATGAAACATGCATGCGACGACGTCCCGCACATACCTTATCGCCACGTGACTACCGGAGATCCGGAGCCCGGATTGACGGGTGCAGGGGGAGCGGAGCGAACATGCGATGCGCTAAGAGGACAATAGATATGCGTTAAAGTAGCAACCAGAGGCCAAGGCCGGTTTACCGGCGTGGCGAGGGCGGCAAGTTTGAGAGAGGAATGGCACGCAGTCATGATTATGATAACAAGGTGCCAAAACAGGAAACTGCAGCGCGTAATCTTGAACAAGGGCGCTCCAACAAGGGCGCTCCAACAAGGGCGCTCCAACAAGGGCGCTCCAACAAGGGCGCTCCAACAAGGATATTCCAACAAGGGCGCTCCAACAAGGGCGTTAAAACAAGGACATTCCAACAAGGAGAATCCCTCGGAATAATAAATCAAGAGGTCGCGGCAAACTGGGTAGATCCAGAAGCAGACGATGCGGTCAACTGGAAGATCCCCAGGGTGCGCGTTAAGACGGATTGAGTCATACTGCAGACCCGCGGGAGCTGGCGAGCGATCTGCTCGAGCCACAGTGATCCACTGTGAGCCACTGGGTGGGCTGTAGAGCGATCCGCCTATTGTCCGTCTTGGTGAGAATTGCTGTCTCTACAGATACAAATCAACATAATTCATTACATATAACAGATACATACATCATACACACCTGATATACACTCTCCCGCATCAGCATTCTTAGTGACTCTGTGAGTGTCCTGGGGTGTGTACTTCTCCATCATCCGGTGATGAGACAGTTGGCGCAAAGTCTTTGGCATTAGTAGCGTTGAAGTAGTCGTCAACCTTGTAAAAGTTAACAGGTCTGGCAACAGTAGTCATTCTGGCAACATTTAATCTGACATAGTAACGTGAAGCAGTAATAGTAGTATTAACAATTCTGGACATTTTTAAATAATTAGTTTGCTTGTTTGCTTGGATTAGTTTGTTTATAGTAATATAGAAGTAAAAGATCAATTGATTGTGATGACTAACTCTTATCTCCTGGAAACTACCTGCTTATATACCCTTGAGACCTACCCCGGGATAATGCACGCAGGGTAACAGCAAAATCGGGAAGATGGGCCAGTGATGCTGGCGGCCGGGTAGCGCGAATCTGGGGAAACGGAAGGGTAAATTAAGAGGATAAACACATAATAGCGAAAATCGAATAATGACGGGTTAGTGGATTAATCAACGGAATGGCGGATATACCTAGGTTAGTAATATAATTAAGGAAAAAAAAGTGTCCCAAAATGGAAATTACAATAATCACCATTTAATGTATGGGTTTATTCTTATAAAATGGACATAAACTAACAAGGACGAATAGATCAGTAATTGAAAAGCTTGTATTATTTACAGTGGCAATGATATTCTTGCCATTGATTACATTCTTTGGAGTGCAGCAATACACCACAAATACATTGATCAGCGGCGGGTCGGCCGCCGCCATGGCGAACATCGTCTTGATTGGCTACTTGGTCGTCGCCTTCACAGAGCAGATCCCAGTCGAGGACCAGAAGAAGAAGGAGGAGTAGACACCCAGACACCGCGCCGCGCGTCCTCGCGCATCCCAACACCGCGCGCCATGTCCGGGCAACCCCGCTATTTAAGAAAAAAATTTGTGTTTGTGGTTCACTAATCCTTCCACAAGTTTTATACTTGAAATGATGAGTTGTTTCTAAGCCTCGACATTTCCCCTTGGATATCTTTTTATCCAAGAGTAATAATTTTACAGTTATTCGGGTTTATATGGAGATTGTGCTATAAAACACACCTTGTTACTAATTTGGCACAGGTAGTTACTCTGACTATAACTTCTTGTGGATTTTTTTATATGTACTAATATACGTGATAGACTCCCGGCCGACTGTAGGGTAACCAGGCCAAGGTGGGTGATATTTGAGCAATAATATTAGCCGTACACGCCATGGAAGAGCAACGGCGCTGGCTTGCTTTGTGGGCTGGCCGCGTGGCCATCGCACACTCCCAGCGGCGACAGCCGTAGGCGCGCGCGGGCGCGCGCAGACGCACCCAGACGCATCACTCATGTGAACATCACGCGCATGTCACGTGCGCGCGTTTATAGCGTTGGAAATGTGGTGGCAAAGGGCGAGGCGGTATGGGTTCAGTGCGCGAGGAATTGGGCGAGAAGCTCGCGCTTGTGAGCGGCGGCGGCAGCGACGAGAAGCTTATATTGAAGGTATTGCGTGAGCTACCACCATTACGTAAGCAGTTGACGAAGGACGATCTCTTTTGGGTTATCAGCGAGAATTACAGAGACGGGGATTTTCAGAAGGAGTATTTAGTCAAGTATTTGGCGATAAAGGGCGACAGGCCGGCGGAGGAGGCGTCAGGTGAGAAGGCGGACGAGCCAGTCAGCTGCGAGGTTGATATTTTCATTCATTTGTTGTGTCAGTTGTACCTCCACGACCATAATAGCTGGGCGGGGTTGCTGAAGCTTAACAGTAAGATTATTGAGTTGATGAAGTCGTATAATAAGAGAAGTCTTGATTATCTTGAAGCGAAGAACTGGTTTTACATTCAAAGATGCGCTGAGATTTTGGATGAGTCTGACGGCGACGGCAAGTACTGGAGGTTGCAGGAGCTCCGCGGAGACTTGTTGAGAGGTTTGCGTACTGCTACGTTGAAGCACGACTACGAGACGGTTGGCCTGATCATCACGTTGTTGTTGCGCAACTACTCGTTGTGCAACGATATAATGGGGGCGATCAATTTCGTTTCTAAGATCGACTTCCCTGAGGACGTCTGCGGCAACAACTTAACCTCGAGATACTACTACTACATGTCAAAGATCAGCGCGATCCAGTTAAACTACTCGACGTCGCTCGAGTACATTATCAACTCCATTAGAAAAGCGCCGCAATCGCGCTACGTCCACGGGTTTCTTGTCTCTGCTCACAAGCTACGCATTGTGATTGAGCTCTTAATGGGTGACATCCCGGCGTTGTCTACGTTCACGGACTCGAGATACGCGGCCAATCTCAAGGGATACTTGGCCATGACAAGAGCTGTTAGAAATGGTGATTTGGCTCAGTTCAGCAGTGTTTTGGAGCAGTATGGCAATGAATTTGTCAAGGACAAGACTTATAATTTAGTATTGAGATTACGGAAGAATGTTATCAAGACAGGTATTAGACTTGTACTGTTGTGTTATAAAAATATTTCAGTTAAGGATGTTTGCATTAAGTTGCAAATGGACTCTGAAGCATCGACCGAATACATTTTAAACAAGCTTATTAAGGACCATATTATTGATGCAATGATCAAAGACTCTTCGATGCGCTCGCGCGATGCCTACAACGTCTATGATTCAACGGCGCCGTCAGCAGAGTTTTCTAAAAGAACATCGGCGATCAACGGGTTAAAGCTGTCATTTGTCCAAGAGATGCATTATCCCGAGACAAAGAATCGGTTCAATCTGAAAGATATTGTGGAGTATGAACAGGAGATGGAGCTTATTAGAGCGTCAGAGGATGCAGATTTCGAGGATTTCCTTTAAGAGGGTAAAAAGATGAGCAGTAAGCAATGGAACGCATTGGACGTGTCCAGGCACAATGTACGATAAAAGTACCAAACTGTAGAAGTAGTAGCCGCGGAGGCGTCCTCCAGAGGCCGCGGAGGCGCTCCAGAGGCCGCGGCGTCTTGCACCACGCTATGACGCATACTGAGCAGCGACGCCGAACTGGGCAAAGTCGAGGCCCCAGCCGAGGCCCGGCTTACCAGCAAGAACCGATTCTTCGGCGCCCCAGAGGCCGCGGAGGCGCCCCAGAGGCCGCGGCGTCTTGCACCACGCTATGACGCATACTGGGCAGCTACGCCGAACCAGGCAAAGTCGAGGCCCCAGCCGACGCCCGGCTTACCAGCAAGAACCGATTCTTCGGTAACAGCAGGTTTGACGTCGAACCCTGCCAGCACCAAGAACCCGTTATATTTACCCTCCCAAAGGAATCTTAGGGAGCGAGAGCCAAGCAGGGCCAGAGCTTTGATGACGCTCAGGAACGGAATAGAAAAGTACGCCCGGCGGAAGGACTCGATCGCCGAAACCGGGGCCAGCGGCGAAGCCGCGGCGTCGGGCGCGGCGTCGGGGCGCGTTTTCTCGGCCTCCAGCGGTGGCTGGAGCCTGGTTTCAGGCTCAGCAGGCGCGCGCCGCCAGAGCTCTGCCCCGAACGATAGTTCGCTCTCATACGAGTAGGCGTTGAAGTCGTATTTCGTGCACACAGTCAGGTCGAGCGACGTCTTCACAGAGTACGTAGATGACACTAACCCAATCAACGGGTTCGCGGTTAGTGTGATGGTAAGCGGTTTACCCGTGTATGTCGAGCTCGTGCAGTATCTTAGAGACAGCGAAACCGCGGGAGTCATGCTGGAGATGCCGTACCAGATCTCAGAGCCAAGCAGAAGCCGCGAGTCGTCGTAGTAGTCCGCGGTTGCGAGCCGCACGTTGTAGAGATGTCTGAGCCCGAGCAAGTGGCCGTTCAGCAGGTATATCGCTTCCCACAGATATCGCGGCCTGTTTACCTGGTAGTAGCACGTCATTAGTGCGCCGCTGGGACCGCTAACGGTCTTGACCACAGACCGGCTAAACCCGGACCAATTGCGTATAAAAAGCGCTTCAAGCGCGTTGCTCGGGAAGTTCAAGCGTCCGTAAAGCATAAGAGACGCCTTAGAAACCCCGTCCACAGCAGTTTTGGGGCCAAAGTACCCGCTCTCAGGCCCTCCGCCGCCCTGGAGCTGCTGGTACGTCGCCACGACGCCCTGTAGCGGCATCTCAACCGTCGTTTTACACCCTTCTAAACCTTTAGAAACATATAAATAGCTTAATGACCCGTTTATACCCCTAACATTACCAAGATTGAGAGTACTAGCCGCCTGGTCGCTGCTCATTTTGCTCACTGATAAAGCAGCACCCTCAGGTACCTCAAATTCAAGAATAGCACGTGGAGTACCAACAATCAGACTGTACACATTGGTCCAGTCCCACCGCACCTCCTCATCGTACTTTCTCATGACATATTGCATGTACTGAAGCATCGCTGCGCACCCGTACATCGACACCGAGGGCGTTTATTATCTCGCGCGTGGCGGTGGTGGCGGTGGTGGCGCAGCGGCAGGGGCTCGTGTGCGGGCTCCGTTGTGGCGCAGTGTGGCGGTGCGTGGCGCAGACAAATGTGGCACAGCGAGTGGCGCAGCGCGTGGCGCAGCAGCATCCCAGGCAGCCCGACAATACTGCGCGGCCGCGAACAATAGGACGCGCGCAGCGCGGGCAGAACGTGCGCACCGGGCGCCC
>JAJLYT010000061.1:0-58923 GCA_030571755.1 Saccharomycopsis olivae (nom. inval.) | reverse complement strand
TACAGAACATTGTATGACGATAGAATGTTAATGTATGATCCTAAATCCAATTAGTAATCAAATACAGGGATAATATACAAGTCCTGATTTACATACCCTGATCGACACTGAAGATCTCCCATATATAAATGGAGGAAGGTCTTCATAGTTGAAAAAAAAGGAAGGAAGAATACATAGAGATATATAGGATATATATAACTTTAATCCAGAACCACCCGCAAGCGCTGCCCAAGACTATTAGTAATGCCGTCGAACAACCTCACTAATGATCAACATATTGATCTTACCACCACTCTGGGTGTTGCTGATACAAGGGTTAATCCTTCATCTCAACATGTTATAGATTTATATTATGGATAATTTTTGAAACGTTAAGGCTATATTATATAACGTCAGAGATTAACAATAGAGGTTTCAAATTATTTGTATTCCCATAAGTAAGGACTAACAATCAGCCGGATGCATGCATATGTAGATTTCTACAAACACACCTTATTTTCAGATCCTGCATTTCCCAATAAAGACTACTGCTTAATCAGGTAGGTAACTGTTTTCAATTACGGTTTTTGCTTGTTAGCTTGTTAGAAATAATAATTAAAATTTTAATAAAAAAAAGAAAAAAAAAAAAGGAAAAAAAAAAAAGGAATTAATAAAATTTATTAGTATACAATTAAAATCTATATTCAAATCTATTATTTTAAATTAATAAATGTACTTGGTTTATGTAGTAATATTTGATTTACAAGGATTATGCCCAGCATAATCACGGAAATATCCACAATTGGAGACATGATTGTATATTTGAATCAAATATGCAAAAATTTGACGCAAACTAATGTATAGTTAAACCTAAAAATGTACCTAGACAGACTTAAAGAATTTCCATATATAGAAAATTTGATTTATTTAGGAAATTACTTTATTCTCTCAGACCGTTAAATATGCTTGAGAGAATCCTGTGGTTAAGAGTCATGTCTATTATAGACTAGTTTGCTAAGGCACCAAAACCCTTTTCCCTATGTTAAATATAAACTTTTGAGGCTATAATAACAAACTAAATAATTAAATTTTATTAAAAATATTTGTTTAACTTTTAAATATATTTCTTTTTTTATATTAGTAAACTAGCTAATAAGCCTATAAAAATTACCATAAAAATTTTGCATTGGTTTTTAATTAATTATTTGGGACCCATAGATCCGTTGTTTCAGTTTCCACTGTTTGATACATAATACCGTAAGGTTGACGTTGGGGACCCATGCATCATGCATGCACCACTGAGACTGCAGACGCGCTAAATATTTTAATAGTACTATGGGGGGATTAAAGCTGAAACTTGATTAGCGGCAGTTTCTCTACTGGATGCGGTCAAAATATATATTCTGGGAATTGCCGATATCTTGGATATTTTTGGATTGTTAAACAACTTACAATGAATCCTAAATTGGTGCTTGTAGCGTTAGCAGCAGTGGTCTCCGCTGCTGGTGAACAGTCAATAACAAGCACACTAGAACCAAAGGCAGTTACAACTGTTGCTTCCACAAGTTCTAGTGCTCCAACAACAAGTAGCACACCAACAACAAGCAGCAAGCCTACAACAAGCAGTACGCCTACAACAAGCAGTACGCCTACAACAAGCAGTACGCCAACAACAAGCAGTACGCCAACAACAAGCAGCACACCAACAACAAGCAGCAAGCCTACAACAAGTAGTACTCCAGCAACAAGCAGCACCTCAGTGGCTGCTCCAACTACTACCTCCAGTAGCACACCGGTAGCTGCTCCAACTACCACCTCCAGCAGCACACCAGTAGCTGCTCCAATCACTACTACGAGTAGCAAGCCTGAGGCAGCTCCAACCACTACCTCCAGCAGCACACCAGCAGCTGCTCCAACCACTACCTCCAGCAGCACACCAGCAGCTGCTCCAACCACTACCTCCAGCAGCACACCAGCAGCTGCTCCAACCACTACCTCCAGCAGCACACCAGCAGCTGCCCCAACCACTACCACAAGCAGTGCACCTGAGGCTGCCCCAACCACTACCACAAGCAGTGCACCTGAGGCTGCCCCAACCACTACCACAAGCAGTGCACCTGAGGCTGCCCCAACCACTACCACAAGCAGTGCACCTGAGGCTGCCCCAACCACTACCACAAGCAGTGCACCTGAGGCTGCCCCAACCACTACTACCAGTAGCACATCGGAGCCAGCTCTTGCAGAGTCATTTACCAATCCTCAAGAAACCAAGGCTGTTCTTTTAACAGAAACCAGCAGTACAGGTACTACAACCTCTGAGCCAACCTCTGAGCCAGCTGCCGAGCCAGTTACCGAGCCAACCTCTGCTACTAGTACTAGCCCACAATTCGATACATCTATAGCTGCAGGTGCTTCAATATCTATACAAGCACCAGATGTTCCAACCACAGAGACTACTTCTGCCCCAACCACAGAAACACCTACTACTTTTGGAGAAACTTCTACTACTGATGCTCTTGGAGGCATTGGCGGATTTTTTTCTAGTCTCTTACACATTCCAGGCACCACTTCAAGTACTACTAGTGATATTACAAGCGATACTACTACTAATGTGGATGATTCTGCTACTATTACTAATGTGGATGATCCTGCTACTAGTGCATACACCCCAACAAGTACCTCTACTTCTTTGGCATGGTGGCAGAGTCTTTTACCTGGTATACCCGACATTTTTGGTACTACATCAACTGATACCACATCAACTGATACAACAGATAATAACTGGGGTGACACTACTCCAGCCAATCCATACTGGACTCCAGCAACAACAACCACTGATGATAACTGGGGTGACACTACTCCAGCTAACCCATACTGGACACCATCAACAACAACCACTGATGATAACTGGGGAGAAACTACTCCAGCTAATCCTTACTTGTCATCATCATCAACTGATAATAACTGGGGAGAAACTACTCCTACTCCTTATGTAACTACTACTTATAACGTATTGGATCCATGGCACATTTTCCCTGGTACAAGTACTGTTACTCCAACCCCAATTCCTGCAACTACATCTTCAAGTGCAGCTGATATTGAGTGGCATACTAATGGTAATGGTGGTCATTATTCCTGGGATATTACTGGTGCCAGTAATGTCTGGATTGCTGATGGTCAAACTACTATTGGTAATGCACCAACTACTACAAGTGACATCTGGGATTGGTTAAATCCAAATACCCCTACTACTAGTAATGATGTACAACCTGATACTACTAGTAAGAAAGGCTGGAAACCAGCTTCAACTGATGAAGCTACTTATCCACAGAATACTTGGACTGCCCCAGAAAATACTTGGACTGCCCCAGAAAATACTTGGACTATTTCAAATAATATCGCTGCATTTACTTCTCAACCTACTACTCAACCTGATGCTAAAACTACTGATGGATTTGATCAAATTTTTGATGGCGCATCTTCAGCGTTCTCAGATTTTACTCAAAAACTCTCTAGTGCTGGTTCTGTTGTAATGTTCAGCCCAACTGGTAATACTTTTGTCGCAACTACTGTTCCTGCTTCACAATACCAAGCTGCTATTTCTCAGTCTATTGCTTCAGATATCGCCTCAGCTGATGCTGCTGCCGCTGATATTGCTAATGATGCTTCCAAACACACAAAGGCTACTACTGCTGATAACTGGTTACCAACTACTCTTCAAGTTGCTTTCACTGACCTGAATGCTCCTGCTGCAACCAGTAATGAAGCGATGGGAAACTCTATTGAGACCTTAGCTCCTCACTCTGCTGGTCACACAGCTGAAACTGTTGCTGGACTTGTTGATGTATCCAGTGCTGGTTATACCGCTTCTGGCGCTATTTATACTACTACTAATGATGACGGTCTGGTCGCTACTAAGTCTGCTAATGCTTTAGAGTCCGCTCTTTCTGCTGGTATTCACTCATTCCTTACTGGTAGTTTCATCACAGGTGGTCTTACTGTCCCAACAGATGGTACTACTGCTGCTGGTGTTAAGACTATCTCATCTGGTGGTTCTGTTATTACTGCTTCTGGTACTGTTGATGGAATCTCTGGTTCTGGTACCGCTACTTCATCTTCTGACCGTAGTAAGACCTCAACTTCTGCTCCTCAATTACCTAATGCTATTGCTCCAGCTGTTGAAGTTCCTGCTGAACAAAACTATACCGTTATTACTATTGGATTTAAGTCAAGTTTGAACTATCCATTCGTTGTTCAACATTCTTTGGCTTCTGCTCAAATCTTCCAGTACTTGCCTGGTGCTTTGACTTATGTCTTTGATAACCAAGAAAATCAAGTTGCTGTTAAACAATTGGTTCCTTTTGATACCGCTGAATTGGATTACATTGTTACTGTCGCTGAAGTTTATTTCCCTAAAGATTGGGTTGCAACTTTAAACCAATCTATTCAAACAAGTTATTCTAACTTTTATTTTAATACTGATCCTACTGAAAATTCTTTATCTCAGTTAATCGATATTTCAATTCCATTAGATCTTCAAGTTGGTGATTTAACTCTGTTAACAGCTTCAGGAACTACCCATGGTTCAACAACAACAGCAACTGTTACTGCTGTTGCAGCTCTTGGTCTTCCAGATGGTTCATCAGGATCTGTGGATTCTCTTCAAGAATCAAATAAACCAACTAATCCAAAATTAAAGGCTGTTGCATCTACCTCTGGTATTTCAGCTGCAGTCTATATATCTGTACTTTTAGTTGGATTCCGGATGTATAAAAAGAAGTCCGGAATTGCTCACTTTGCCTCTGAAAAAGATGGTGATATTATTCTTCCTATTTCTGAAAGAGGTGTGGTTGATCCAGAAGTCAAAAAGGCCCCAGCTGTATTGCTTAATCCTGATTATCAGGACCCAATGCTTCTGCGCCGTATGTCTTATCAATCGGTTAATTCTTTCTTAACATTTGGTACTCCAAATTTTGATAACAATTCAGTTATTGAAGAAGAATTCGATGAAGACGAGTTTGATGACGTTCACACAATCATTCCTCTGATGTCCAACCCTACTTCAGTTCAGGGTTGGTACTGATTATTTGACTATTAGATTTTTTTTTTTACCTTACGGCTTTGCTAATATACTTACTTGTTAAATATACTACTGTAGTCATAACTAGCAAACGGTCTCAGCGGCCCGAAAATAGCAACGACCACGTCCTCCCAGCGGGTCGTCCATGTTGAGCGGTGGCTGCGTACGGGCCCGGGCGCGCAACCACTGAAAATTTTGTATGATTGAAGTTGACGGCTGAGGTGAGAAGGCAGCAAAGATGTCGACGACCGCGGAGAAGATAAAAGGTATTGAAGATGAGATGGCGCGGACGCAGAAGAACAAGGCTACTGAGTTTCATCTTGGCCAGTTGAAGGCCAAGCTCGCGAAGCTTAAGCGTGAATTATTGACGCCAACTGGGGGTGGTGGCGGAGGAGGAGTTGGTTTTGATGTTGCCAAAACTGGTGTGGCAAGTGTAGGTTTTGTTGGTTTTCCATCTGTTGGTAAATCTACATTACTATCTAAACTTACTGGTACACAGTCAGAGGCTGCAGCTTATGAATTTACTACTTTGACTACTGTTCCGGGGATCATCAAGTACAAGGGTGCGAAGATCCAGATGTTGGATTTGCCTGGTATCATTGAAGGTGCCAAAGATGGTAGAGGTAGAGGTAAACAAGTTATTGCTGTTACCAGAACGTGTAATATGTTATTTATAGTTTTGGATGTTAACAAGCCATTAAAACACAAGCAGATTATTGAGTACGAATTGGAGGGTTTCGGGATCAGAATCAATAAGAGTCCACCAGACATCTTGCTAAAAAAGAAGGAAAAGGGTGGTATTAATATTACTAATACAGTTCCATTAACAAGATTAACAAAGGAGGAAATTAGAGCAGTTATGGGTGAATATAGATTAAATTCTGCTGATATTCAATTTAGATGTGATGCTACAGTTGATGATTTAATTGATATTATTGAAGCAAAGAATCGTACATATATTCCAGCAATATATGTTTTAAATAAGATTGATTCATTTAGTGTTGAAGAATTAGAATTAATGTATAAAATTCCAAATGCTGTTCCAATATCATCAGGAAAAGGATGGAATCTTGATGATTTACTTGAAATGATGTGGGATAGACTTAACTTAGTGAGAGTTTATACAAAACCAAAAGGTAGATTACCTGATTTTGATGATCCAGTCGTTTTAAGAAGTGACAGATGCTCAGTTGAAGATTTCTGTAAAAGTATTCATAAAACTTTGATTGATGATTTTAAAACTGCCTCAGTATATGGGTCAAGTGTCAAGCATCAGCCCCAATATGTTGGACTAAGTCATAAGCTACAGGACGAAGACGTTGTTACCATCTTGAAGAAATGATCGGCGCTGTGCGCGTCGACGAAGGTGTCGCAGGCCCGCGGAGCGTCATATGGTCCATCGGTCACAGTGTCGAACGCCAGCCCAGTACGTTGGATGTGGGCAAAACGCATGCGAAGACGTCGCTGCAGACTGGGAGTAATGGTCGACACCGTACACATAGCCGGAAATGTCTTGGACGGGGAGCAACGGCGCACATTGCACGTCAATGAAGACGCGGCCGGAGGCTGGTTTATACATGCCACAGATGCTGGGACTGAACAACTGGCCCGGTATCTCGGACCAGACCACAACTACGGGACGGTCATGTTGCAATCGTTAATTGATTAACGTTAATTAATATATATATACATATATATATATTCTCACACAGTAACTTGAGAGGCTGGTCGGCTCATGTTACTATACGTTAGCAATTCACTGTTAGACGTTCCAGGCAGCAATTATGAAGCTGAGAAAAAACGCTATTTTGAAGCTTGGATTGTTGACTAAGAATTTACGCAAGTTAACTTTCTCATATCCCAAGTTTAGTATTCCACTCCATGGCACACTTATTATTCCACGATTTTCTAGAAACTCAACCGCTAAGAAAGTAGTAAACGAGGCAAAAGCCAACACGTAAGATAACTTGCCAATAATAATACCAAATATCAAGCCGAATATTGATCCATACGTCAAATCATCGTAACTAAGTCGAGGAGTGCGCGTCGTGGACTCAGGCTGTGGTGCCGCTACTGGCGGCGGTCCAACATATCTAGGAGCTGGTCCAGACTCAAGCTTTAAAGGTCTTGAAAATATGCCACTAGAGACACCTAGAATACCACTACCAACAAGTGCCATTCCCATAGGGCGACCAAGCGGTCTTACAGCCCCGCGTAGTAGTCTAAACATTGCTCGGCCGCCCCCCGCCATCATCGCCAAATTCTATTTATTTGCGCTCACTACATGTGAGATATACATATAGCTGCAGTAAGTACAGTCTCAGTTAGCTAAGACAATCAATCAATCATACATAGTTATCTACATTTTATAAAGCATGTCAGTTAAGACGGCATTTATTTAGTCAAGTAACTGGCGTACTCGTCCAATGGAGATGGAGTCAAAGCAGCTTGTTTCCACATGTTTGGAGTAAGGAAACCGTAAGTGTTACCAATAGCAGCGAAAGCAGCCTTTAAGGTGTTTTCGGTAGTTCTGGTAGAACCAGCAGATGAAGTATAAGCATCTTGGATACCAGCTAATTCAAGTAATCTCTTAACAGCGATAGAAGCAACTAAACCGGAACCTCTTGGAGCTGGAATTAATCTAACAGTAACAGATCCACATTTACCAGAAGTCTTGTTAGCTAAAGAATGTGGTTCACCTAAATTAGAACCCCAGTAACCTCTTCTAACTGGAATAATTGATAATTTAGCAATAATAATAGCAGCACGAATGGCAGTGGCGACTTCCTTAGCAGTCTTAACACCTAAACCAACATGTCCATTTTCATCACCAATAATAACAACAGCCTTCATTCTAGTTCTTTGACCAGCTCTAGTTTGCTTTTGAACAGACTTAATCTTCATTAATTGATCCTTTAATCCTGGTAATAATTGATCAATAATTTGATATTCCTTAACTGGTAAAGAATGTAAGTAAATCTCTTCAATTGATCTAACCTTACCGGCCTTCACAAGTCTACCTAATTTGGTAACTGGAACCCAAGCTTTTTCACCGTTATCTCTACCTCTTCTTGGTCTTCTACCTTTAAATCCTCCTCTCTTTGGGGCTTCACTCATTTTTAATATTAGTCGGAATTTATCTCACGGAAGTGCGGGTTGGTGCCTTCAATCGACTTGCTGAACAAATCCTTCAGCTCCAACTTTTTTCTCCAATAAAAAAATTCAAAAGCGCAGTCACAAACCCTGGAGCACGAATTGGCACGTGTAGTTTCATAGGGCGCGGTACGTTCGGGGTGTATTCCGGGGGGTGGCGCCTGACACATGCAGGACTAAGGTTGCGATGAGCAAGGAACGGGGGGAGTGTATAAATAGGAGGTTTGTTCCCGGATCTTTGCTGATAACCAAACAAAATCAGAAAACATGTCATCGTAAGTATAAACACATACAAGGGCCACTACAAGAGATATATGGGCCCTTACGAAGCACAGAACAGTGCTATGCTCTGAATATTAGCGCCATATCAGCGGTTTCCCCCCCGTCTTTTCTCCTTCTTTTGATTTCGTCTATTCCATCTCTCCGACGAAGCTTGTTTCCCAATGAGCTTGAGGACTGTGTAATTTACCGGCTTACCTCAAACTGCAAAGTGCGTAATATATTACTAGCATGCTACAATATATATATGCATATGTTAATGCGTGCCATATATGTGGTACTTGTCAAGTTGCACACGAGTTGGTTGGATTGCACCTTTGAGGGTCCCATTTTCGAATTAATTTTACAACATTTGTGATATTAGTGAGATTTGTGTGATACTCGGAGATTTATGGCGTGGTAATGACTGAAATTATGATGTGGGAAGCTGATGGATTGGGCGGCCCGCATGTGGCGTGAGAAAAAAAAAATAACCTCTTACTAACTGACAAGATACGCGAATAAGGCTGCTGAAAAAGGCTCATTAGGAGAAACTGTCAATGTTGATAAACAAAAAGTTGACAAAGAAGTTAAAGCTACTAAACAAGAAATAACTGATAAATTAGATGAAGCTAAAGCAAAGAGTAAAAGTGTATTAGATAGTATTGATAAGAAAGATATTGAAAAGAAAGTTGATGATGCTGAAAATGCAATTATTAAATTCTTTAAATGTGTCGGTGAACAAATTAGTGCTTTTGGTGCTAAAGTAGCTGAGCAAACAAGTTATGCCGCTAGTGTCAGTAAGGAAGAATTAAAGAACCCTGTTGTCGCTTCTCAAGCTGTAATCACTGTTGGTGCAGTTGCTGGTGCAGTTTACGCTTATCAAGAACGTCTTAGAATCAAGAAAATCCCTGATGATGTATTGTACGTCTATGCTGCAGTCTTGACCGGTTTGGTTGTTTTGGACGGTTTCACTTTCCAAAAATTGTACCCAAAATATAAGAAATAATCACGCAACATTTATTGATTACAACTGTAGTATATATATGTATTTATAGAATAGTAACTTTTAGAGCCCGTCGCAACCGAATAGCGCAACCGAATAGCGGCTTCCTGAGTACTGGTCACAGCCGTGGTGCATATCAAACGGTCGGCTTTTTAGGAATGTATGGCTCCTCTAAATAGCTGATATCTTCTTGTGATAATTCGAGATCAAGAGCCTTGACAGTATCCCTTACACGCTCTACTGAGTTAACTCCAACAATTGGACAATGCCCTTTGCTTAATACCCAAGCGGTGGCTACATTGGCCATACTGACGCCTAACTTGCTGGCAACTTGCTCGACTCTGCCAATAATCTCCGAGTCTGCATCACTTAGAACATCCAAGCCTAGCCTTATAGAAGTCTTATCAACTTTTGTTCGTTCAGTCAATTCACCATGTTGTAATTTTTTAGCTAATACACCTCTTGCAATTGGCGACCACGGAATACATGTAACTTTACCTAATGTACTGTTATCATTACAAAATGGTATCATTTCTCTTTCCTCTTCACGATATAATAAATTATAGTAGTTTTGCATACTAATAAATTTATGATATCCAAACTTTTCAGCAATACTTTGCAATTCAACAAATTGATAAGTCTTCATAGTCAGCGCTCCGATGTATCTAGTTAATCCAAGCTCTACAACATCATTGAGAGCCCTCATGATCTCCTTCTTAGGAGTATCGTCAAGTCTGTGAATTTGCAAAACGTCCATATAAGTACCCAATCTCTCAGCTGATGCTTTAGCAGCATCAATTATATGTTTACGCAGTAATCCTTTAGAATTTAGATATCTATACTCAGGCTGTTTACTCTCTGTAAATCCTAATCTGAAACCCATATCCTCAGGCTCAACAGCAAAGAAACATTTACTAAGAATTACAATCTTATCACGAGGAATTTCATACTTTTTAATAAATTCACCAAGAAGCCGCTCAGATAAACCGTTGGAGTAAACATCAGCGGTATCAAACGTAGTAAGTCCTTGCTGATAACACTCCCACAAAATCTCCATGATCTTCTCCTTATCATTCATAACCCACGTAGCCCAATCGCTCGACCCAAAAGTCATACATCCTACAATAATCCTAGAAACTGATAATCCTGACTCACCAAGCCTTTGATGATACTTGCTCATGTTTACCTGCCCGCACTTTACACACCCCACTCACTCCCCATATATTCCCCCTTATATATATATATCTCGCAGCGCCGGGGCTACAAGTACACCATAGACCGCTGACAAATCAGCACGCTATTCTGCCAGTATCAGCGCCAGATAATCCCACCAGTACCAGCACCCGCACCCCACAGCGACCCCCCGCACCAAGCACTCGCCCACCGCCCAACGCCCCCTCCTGCGCCCCGCTCCCGCCGCGCACTCCTCATGTTGAGACCACCCAGACAGCTCTCCTGTACGCGATTGCGAGCCCCGGCGCCTCATCCGCTCACCCACCTCAGTTTAATATCTCGTAAAGTTATAAGGAAACCTACAATATTAACGTTTCGTATTTACGATGGCGTCACCTTTTTTTTTTTTTTTTTTTTTTTCCTTCTTCTTCTTAAATTTTAAGATTTTATATTAAATGCTCTAAAGGATACTTGACTGACTGACTATGTTGCTGCCCCGCAAAATATTGAAATAGATGGAAAGCCAAGGCTTGCTTATTCTGTAAACATATGAGGCTTATTATTAACACCCATTACTCACAAAACATTAATTAAGCAGAATGTACAAGTCTCAATTACTCTAATCCTTCCCGGGCTAAAGTGTGGCGGTACCAGTTTAAGTAACTGTCGCTTGGATGAAACAGGTTGCTTCGCCCCGGGCCCCCCACAGTTTTACCCCGGATATTATAGCATCGGGCAGGGCACGCAACCGCGAAGACTTTGGGGTGAAAAATGACCGGGCGCATGAGAATTCGTGACATCACCCAGCCCGGGACTGTGAGGTATAAATATGGAGCTTTATCAGTATAAATTTCAGAAAAATTTTTAAACAAACAAACAAACAAACAAACAAACAATTTTTTAACAATATGCCATTCCTTAAATTAACCGGCGAATTATCCAAACCTTTTGTTATTCCACAGGTATCTCCAGTTACTGGTAGTACCCGTCCAGGTCGCTCAGGACTGACTCAATCTGATGCCAGTCTCAGCGAGAGCATAGACTCCATGTTGGCAAAGACCAACGACACAGTGTTATGAGTTCACGAGTTATGTATAATATAGTTTAGTTTAAAGCATTTATCTGGATTACCGTGTAGCACCGCGAGGGCCCGCAGGCGAGCATCAGTCGGTAGCGGATAGCGTCTCAGGCTGGGCCCCGGCAGGCGCAGCGCTGTCAGCATCCTCAGCAGGCGCAGCAGGCGCAGCAGGCGCAGCAGGCGCAGCAGTGCCCTCAACGTCCTTAGCATCCTCAGCAGGCGCAGCAGCGCCCTCGTGCTTCCCGTGGCGTCTGCGACGCTTCTTCTTGTCTGGGGCTGCCGCGTCTGCTGGCGCGGCCGCGGCGCCGGTCTTTGCCTTCTTGACACTCAACGGATTTGGACCGCTGACCTTGCGCTTCTTCTTGTCCGCCTTTTCCTCGCCGTCGGCCTTCACCGCGTTGAGACCCTGCGTCAATTTATTCTTCTCGTAAGACGCAATTACTGCCTCACTGCTGCGACTGAGAGGCTCCATGACCATCACAGACCGGTTCATATATATCAATGGAACACCTGAAACATCTCGTAAATCGCGACGTAAATCAACATCCTGAGTAACTACTATATATCTATGCTTATTAGCGCCCTTAATATTAACAACTCCGCGCATACAATCAGTTACCTCTTCCGCAGTCTCTCTATGACCACAACGACGACGCTCAAACTTCTTGGCCATGTCAATAGCCTCCGAATCTTTAGTCGCATACAAAGCTGCCATAGCACATTGCGTAATCACTAAATTAGTTAGTAAAAAACTCACTCATTAACCCATCGTCTACCGCTACTTACTCATCTTTACCTCGCCCTGAACAGTGTTGCGCACATACTTCTCCAAGTTAAGCTTAGAGTGCGCACATACTTCAACAATCTCAGCATCAACAAGAACCTGGTATGGTGACCGGAACTTGAAAGCATGACCGTACACAGCCATCTGCTTGCGGTACGCCTTGCTTCTCTTCTGTCTCATCGCTGGCCCATCTCATCGTGGCGCAAATTTTTTTTTTAAGGACCATGCACGCGACACGTGTATACCATGCACGATGATGCACCCTCGGGCAGTGTATCCAAACCAGCGAGACCTGTGGAGGACGTCTGGCTGCTCCGCCGGAGGATGTCTGGCTGCTCCGCCGGAGGATGTCTGGTGCTGCCCGCCGAGAGTAGCTGCTGGAGGTGAAGGCGCGCACGCGCACGGAAGAGGAGGCACGGCGGCCAGAGCTCTACGGTGACGACCTGGGCACTTGAGCCCATGGGAGACATCCCAGGGCGTGGTTGGATATACGCTAACTGCTGTCTGATGCTTTGATGGGAAGGCAGCCAAGACCAGCTCACCATCGTATGGGGTCATTGCCTAGGTGGACTGACGTCCTGTAGTCATTTCTTTCCCGCGAGATCCGCTAAGATGGGAGCAGGCTACGTACCACTGTCAGTGTACAGTCCCTCCGTGCTGAGATATAATGATTAGACCAAGGATACCACACGTATCGTTTTCAGCATCGACAGCTAAACCTGCAACGTCAAAGCCAGGGATAATATCTATCTCGTGCGCCGAGAACCAACAGAAATGCTTCGGGAGCCTTTCTCGCTGTATTTATTAGCTCAAGTCGCTAGCAAGCTCCTAAATATAGATAGCGTTACTGCATACGTCTATACCATCCCGCATAGCAGCCATATATTGAAATAAAAGTGTAGTACTAGGGCATGCTGTAGATACTCAAAGGAACTAGCGAGGCGCCCTGCATATTTAAGATCTGTCCGCCAATCTTAGAGTGCCAGTATATCTGATGGCCTGCGCCAGGGCGACATACTTTCACAGCTCTGCCTTTAACTCTCAACGCTAGGCGGCTCTGGGCCCGAAGGTCAGGCAGTAAGTGTCGCACGACAGAGAGATACGAGGAGTGCAACGAGAGGTCGAGCGGGTTGAAACGGTAGTGCCAGTGAGGGCATTGGCGGAGAGGCCATTGGAAGAGAGACCAGACAATGTTCAGCGATGGTCATGTGCTGACATAAAGAGACTCTGTAACCTATTATAGTATATATGTGCTGGGTAGTCTAGTAGTCTGTCTATCTGTTTGCAGCATGCTGTGAGGACCGTTCATGCTCACCAGCCACATAATGCGCAGCTGCGCCACGTATGCCACGAAATGAAGTTGCGCGGTGCTGCGCCAAAATACCAGAGAAGCGCCGGGATTTGGAGGCTGTGAGACTGGGAGATGCCAGATGAGCTGGCCGAGCCTTATTGGGGCCCATTTTGCGCACTCTGTGGTGTGGCTGTGGTCCATATGGAGTCTGGAATGGGCCGCCAGGGCACATACCGCTGGGAGTAATAATTTTGCATGTAAAAGTTGGAGAGGCGGCGGGGGTATGTTACGGTTTAGTCGGTTGTATAGCAGTGATGCAGCGCTGAAAGTAGCAGCAGCGATGGCTGCGAGACGCGGCGGGACTGCTGCTGCTGCGAGAAAGAAGCGCGAGGACGCGGCGGCTTTGGCGCGTACTGGGTTTGCTGATATATTTGACTTTTTATCTCATAATACTAATGAAGAGTTAGATAAACCTGAACCTGTTGATATAAATAGTGTTGCAAATAATCCTAAACTGTATTTAAAGCTTCTGTTTAATCAGCAGAGGACAGTTAATGAATCTTTGGATCAATGGAGAATGAGCGAATGGTCTGACTTAGATAAGTCTCAAAAGAGACTCATGTATTTCGTTTCTTACGGTAATTGGGGACCACGAGAACTGTTCAAAGATGTGTTAGGTAAGAACTATATACCAGAGGATCTACCATTTAAACCTCATGAAGCTGCTGCAGAGTCTAGTAGCGTCCACAAGTTGAAACCTGTAGACTTGATGCTCGTCACCGAACAGCGTCGCAAGCAGAGAGACCGCGACGCCAAGAGACTAGACCCTATGAGCCAGACAGTAGTTGTTACCGCTTTCTTGGTATCTGCTTTAGTGTTAGCTACAGATAATTGGAAATAGAAATAAATCTTGTATATAAATTACTTTTATGTTTATATGTATATGTTGTAGCACCGTCGCCGGTGCTGCTGCTAAACGCACTACGGAGGTTTGACGTTCTCGAGCGGTACTGAGAAAAGTCGCCACCATCTGAAGAGCGAGTAAGAAGAAGATGTCTACTCCAGCGAGACGGAGATTAATGCGGGACTTTAAAGTAAGCTAATTTAACTAAGAATGAATTATATTTTATGAATAATATTAACTAAATATTTAGCGCATGCAGCAGGATTCACCTGCTGGTTTAAGTGCACTGCCATTACCTGATAATGTTCTTGTATGGAATGCTGTAATAATTGGACCATCTGAGACTCCATTTGAAGATGGAACTTTTAAGCTTAAAATGACATTTGATGAGCAATATCCAAATAAACCACCAAGTGTTAAATTTCTTAGTAAAATGTTTCATCCAAATGTTTATGCTCTGGGTGAGTTATGTTTAGATATTTTACAAAATCGTTGGTCACCAACTTATGATGTTGCTTCAATTTTAACATCAGTTCAATCATTATTAAATGATCCAAATATTTCAAGTCCTGCAAATGTTGAAGCAGCAAACTTATATAAAGATCATAGATCGCAGTATATTCAAAGAGTTAAAGAAACAGTTGAAGAAAGTTGGGAAGATGATTTTGAGTGAAAAGTATCAGAAACTAGTAATACAAGCAGTGCAGATTTAGATTCAGCGCCATAAAAGGCTGCGACTGGCTGTATTGCTGTAAATACTATTACTGACTACCACCCAATAGTGATAGAGAGATGTCCAGCAGTGATATCAAATGATGTTAGGTAGATAGCTAGTCTATACAGATATGTTCATATTTGCTGTAGAGTGCTTCATATACGTTGTTTTTGCGTATATATCAGCATAGTATGTGCTTTTGTAGTGGTGTTGTAGTGGTGTTGTAGTGGTTGGGACGTCCATGTTCTGGGGTGGCGGTGCAGCGCCACCTGCGCCGCTGATTTTGAGAAAAAGGTGAGTAATGGCGGAGTCAGCGAAGCGAGCCATGGGTGTCTTACGGTTTGCGAGAGGCGTGCACAGCGGCGGGAACGGGCTCTCACGGAGCGTGGCGGAGTTGTTTGTGTCGCCGCCTGTTTCTGGCAGCGCTGTTGTGGCTGAAGGGTGGGTGAAGACTGTGCGAAAGATGAAGAAAGTAGCGTTTGTTGAGCTTGGCGACGGTACCAGCTATGAGACTGTGCTGGTTGTGAGCGATCCTGACAGCGTTAAGGATATTCAGACTGGTGTATCTATTAGAGTGAAGGGTGAGTGGGTGACCTCTAGAGGGAAGGGTCAGCAGTGGGAGTTGAAGAGTAAGGAGATTGATATTTTGGGACAAATTACTAGTGAATATCCATTACAAAAGAAATTCCACAGTCCTGAATTTATTAGGGGATTAACTACGTTGAAATTTAGAACTTCTAAGCTAGCACTGGTACTAAGAACTAGATCCAAATTAGAGTCAAAGTTTCAGCAGTTCTTTGATACTCAAGGGTTCATCAAGACCAATCCGCCCATCATAACAGGTTCAGACTGCGAAGGAGCGGGAGAAATGTTTCAAATTGAGTCCTCTTCGCTAGTAGGCAAAAAGGAGACATTTTTCAGTAAACCAACTTACTTAACAGTGTCAACGCAGCTTCACTTAGAGACGCTATCGCAGGCATTGTCCAGGGTTTGGACGTTATCACCATGTTTCAGAGCAGAGGCAAGTGATACAAGCAGACACTTGAGTGAATTCTGGATGTTAGAAGCTGAAATAGCATTTGTTGAAAGAGTCGAGCAGTTGACTGATTTTTGTGAATCAATGATAAAGGCTGCGGTGGAGGGTGTCGATGCTGCCGACTTGGTTGCGTCTAGTCGCGAGGACGCTGCGACGATCGCGGAGATTAAAAATAGATTGAGTATCTTGAAGGGTGACTGGAACAGAATTACTTATAGTGAGGCAATAGAAATATTACTGAAAACAGACCATAAATGGGAATATATGGCACCTAAGTGGGGCGAAGGCTTGAGTACCGAGCACGAGAAGTATTTAGCTGGCGAAGTATTTAAGACTCCAGTTTTTGTTACAGATTACCCGAAGGACGAGAAAGCTTTCTACATGAAGGTTAATGACGACGGTAAGACTGTCGCGTGTTTTGACTTGTTATTGCCTGAGATCGGTGAACTCATTGGCGGCTCAGTGAGAGAGGACGACTACGAGAAGCTAGTAGCGGAGATTGGCCGTCGCGGCATGGACGCTACTCCGCTACAGTGGTACGTCGATCTCCGCAAACAAGGCACTGTGCCACACGGCGGTTTTGGAATGGGATTCGAGCGCTTGGTCAGCTACGTCTGCGCTCTTGATAATATAAAGGACGCTATACCAATGGCACGGACCGTTGGTAACTGCGCCTGCTGAAAAATCTTGTAAATATACAGTACTGTACTGGTTGTGTAGCCCTGGTCGGGATTAATAGTAGGAGAGAGAATCGATGGGGGAGGGTAGAGATATGGGGTTCAAGCTTGGGGTGAAGCGGGAGAAGAAGGCGGCGGTATTGCGCAGTGTTTTCGGAGGGGACGATGGTGGCGATGATGACGCGCAGGTGAGCGAGGAGGCTGCTGTGAAGGCGCAGCGGGAGCTCATTGAGCGCCGCGGCCGTCGCGAGGCTGCTGCTGTTGATTCGCTGGTTTATGATTATGATAATGCGTATGACGAGCTAAAGGCGGATGAGAAGAGAATAAAGGCCGAGAAATCTGCCAGGGGGAGTGCATATGTGGAAGAATTAGTTATAAGAAAGAAAGAGCGCGAACAGGCTCGTGAGATGAGCCGTGAAGCGCAGTTTAAGAAGGAGGTTGAGCGAGCTGAGGCTGACGGGGCGGAGCGGTTTGAGACTCTGGCGTTTAAGAAGCACAGATTGGAGCTAGAGGAGCAGAGACTGAGGGATCTGGCTGGAGACAGCAGTGAGCCTAAAGCTGGTGGGCTACGGGGTGTTTACGAGAGTATTCTAGCGGATGTTCCAGTAAAAGAAGGCGCAAAGAGCACAGATGGTAAGGTCTCGGGGGCCGAGTCATACGGGGAGGTTGCGGCGCTGGACGACGGGGCTCGCGGCGCGGCTGGTGAGGCTCCGGCAGGCAGCTCCCTTGCGGCGGGCTTGAACGAGATGGAGCAGCGGCGCACGGGCCCGGACGACCGGGAGAGCCTCGAGGGGCTCGTTGAGAGGGTCAGAGAGACGTTTGAGGCGTCGCTGGTGTCGGAGGAGGACGTCCAGAGGGCGCGGGTTCGCTACAGGAAGCGCCGGGGCGCGCAACCGGCAAATTTTTAAAAAGAGCAGAGGCCGGAGATGGGGTCTTGAGTGCGCGATGGCTGGGATAGGTAATGTGTCGAGTCGGGTGATGAACATGAAGTTCATGCGGAAGGCTGTTGCTAAGGAGGGTGTTTCTAGTGATGTTGTTGCCGAGGAGGAGAAAAAGAAGAAGGAGCGGGTGATACAGAGAGGCGATGGGTGGAGTGCCAGTAAAGGATCAGAGCGGTTGAAGCTGGCCAACAAGGCTAAATTCAGTAAAGTGGGGTACTCTGGAATGAATGAATTTTTTGAGGACTCTGACGATGAGGCCAGCGACAGCGAGGAGGCCAAGGGCCGCAGAGTGTTTGGCGAGACAGAGCCAACCGAGGCCGAGGCGAAAGCGGCCGAAGCACCAGAGAAGAAGGGCGCCGTTGACAAGGGCGCTGTTCAAGACGACGACGACATGTTTCTCAATGGAATTATGGGCCAGAAGAAGCGTACTGCTGATAAGTTGGATTCCGGCGACGCAGATACTACCGATACAGTAAAGAATAAGAAGAAAAAGAAGAAGGTGTGATATTTACTACATTGATTATTTTCTTTATTTACATGACAAATTATTTATTTAATATGAGTCTCTTTATGGCCGTATTGGAAGATCACCAGTAATTGCTGAAGAATTAACAAAAATATTTTGAGTAATTGGCTTTAATTGAGGTAAAAATACGCGGGCTTCGTAATTACCAACAAAGTCAATCTCTTTTAATGAAATTGGTTTTGAACCTCCAATATATTTTATAGTAATGAAATTTGATGGAATATTATAACCAGTAATTTCTGATAATCTATTTGATAACATATCTAAACTAACAGGTTCTTTTAAATAACCATCAGGTTTAGCACCAAACATAAAATTAACAACTTTTGGTAAATCTTGTAAAGATTGATATATATATAAATTTTCATTAGAAACAGTAGAATTAACTGTATTATTAGATTCAGATGATTCAGAACCAGTAAATTCAAATTGAAGACCCAAATTCTTGAGTACATCTTTATCATCAGCTGGTTTAGCAGTTTCAGTTTGAGTAATAGTTTCAATCTTCTCTTTAATTTCTGGAGCTTTTGGTTCAGTTACTGGAATAGTTGGACCTCTATTATCAAGAATATAAGTAGCGCCATTATTATTGTGCAAACGATTAATCATGACACTTGGTAGCACCTTAACTATCTCACCTCTTTGCCCAATCCCAGCAAAATCACGGAGAAGTTGAACCTCAATCTTCTGCTTAACAGCAAACGCAAGTCTGCCCAGACTGAAACCACGGCGTGCTACCTTTGTCACTATGCTCTTCATCGCTGCCTACTCGCTGAACTGCTCCCGTTTTTCAACTCTGTGCAATTTTTTACCGTCGGGGCACTTGACCGCATAGTAGGAGGCGAGTTTGTGCAACATGCATGGAGCGGTACATAAGGAGGGCGGATGGCTGTTGTGGAGAGTCCAGGGCAATGACTGAGGCGAGCACTGGGACGGCAGACAGCAGCGAGTACGCGGACTCGCCTGAGTACCTTGACGGCGGGGCGGCGGCGGCGGCAGCAGCCGCTGGCGAGGAAGCGGGCAAGCAGCAGGCTTCGGCGCTAACGGAGCGCACGACGACACAGTTATTCAGTGGGTTCAAGACTCCTCAGATCAATAGCAGTAGATGGCGCGATTACAGGATTGAAGATGACAGAGGTGGCAGAGGCGGCAGAGGCGAAATGTTGGCGGAAAAGGGAATTTTTGATACTTTTGAAGAGTATTATGATCCCTATCCTAAGTGGAATGATGATTCTCCAATTGATAGAGAAGAAATTGAATCAATATTTATTGAATTAACGCAAATTTTTGGTTTTCAAATTGATAGTACTAAAAATATGTTTGATTATTTACTTAGATTATTAGATTCTAGAGCTAGTAGAATGAGACCTTTAGTTGCTTTAAAATCTCTTCATGCTGATTATATTGGTGGTAATAATTCTAATTTTAAGAAATGGTATTTTGCTACTAGAATGGATATGGATGATTTAAGCAACGAGGTGGTAGATTTAGCAGAAGTTGAGCGTGCATGGCGGCTCAAAATGAAAGGATTATCGCCGCGAGATTATGTTATCCAATTGGCATTATATTTGCTGTGTTGGGGGGAAAGCAACAATGTACGGTTTATTCCAGAGTGCCTATGCTTTATATTTAAATGCTGCAATGATTACTACTATTCGTTGGCGCAACCAGAAAGTCCACCGCGGAGTTTCTTAGACCATGTCATCACGCCATTGTACACGTTTTACCGAGACGAGAACTATCAAGTAGTTGGTGGAAAGTATGTGAGACGTGACAAGGACCATGCTAAGATTATTGGGTATGATGACATGAATCAGCTTTTTTGGTATCAGAAAGGTTTGGGCTCCATTATGTTGAATGATGGTACAAAATTGATGGATTTGGCTAAGGAAGAAAGATACTTAAAATTTTATGATATTAAATGGGATAAAGTTTTTTATAAAACTTATAAGGAAAAAAGAACCTGGAGTCATATTTTAGTGAATTTTAATCGGATTTGGATTATTCATTGTTGTATGTTTTGGTACTATATTAGTGTTAACTCAACAAGTTTATACACTCAGGATTATCAAGTTCAGTTAGATAATAAGCCAACATTACAAGCTATTTTGGCAGTTATGTCATTTTCTGGAGTTATTGCTGTAATTATTAATATAGTGGCTACCATTTGTGAGTTCTTATTTATCCCAAGACGCTGGCCTGGAAGTGAGCCATTGACTAAACGATTTGCAATACTTATATTACTATTGATTTGGAATACAGTGCCATCTGTTTATTGTTTAATTGTCCCTGAGCGTCATATATTATTCTTGCTAGCAGTGGAGCAGTTTAGTTTATCTGTTATCATCGTGGGATATTTTTCCATTATTCCCTTGAGTTCATTGTTTGGGTCGTATTTGCGCAAGGATCGGTTTTCTCCAAATCAAGCATTTACAAATTCTATTTACAAGTTAACTGGTAAATCATTGATATCATCATATGGATTATGGATATTAGTACTTGTTTCCAAGTTTTTAGAGTCTTACTTCTTTTTAATTCTTTCTATTAAGGATTCAATTCGTGAGTTAAAAGTGTTGAGAGTTGGCCAGTGTTCTGAAGATTTGTTACTAGGGTCAATAGTTTGCCAATATGAGCCCTTGTTTCTTTTGATTATAATGTTTATCACTGATTTGTTGTTGTTTTTCTTGGATAGTTATTTATGGTATATTATATGGAACACTGTGTTCTCTGTGTGTCAATCATTTTATACGGGTGTTTCAATATGGACTCCATGGAGGAATATATTTTCCAGATTACCCAAGAGAATATTTTCCAAGATTCTCCACTGTGTTGATCGAAGCTTGAAGCCTAAAGTAGCTGTCTCACAGATATGGAACTCAGTCGTGGTGTCCATGTACCGTGAACATTTGATCTCTTTATCTCAGGTAGAAAAGCTGATTTACCACCAGAATTTGGCGAGTGCTGAAGATGCTACTACACTTCAAGAGCCTAGGTTTTTTATCTCACAGGAAGATGATTCAATCTCAGAGAGTCATTTGGAAGCCCAGAGACGGATAACGTTTTTTGCCCAGTCTCTTTCTACTGCGATGCCCGAGCCATGTTCAATTGAAGAGATGCCTTCCTTTTCAGTTTTGATACCACACTATAATGAGAAAATTGTGCTAACTTTGAAGGAAATCATAAGAGAAGAGGATGAATATGCACATATTACATTGTTGGAATATTTGAAGCAATTACATCCAAGTGAATGGGCATGTTTTGTGCAAGATACAAAGAATTTGGCCGAGAGTGATATGTCAGGACTTTCTGATGAAGATGAGAAGAATGAGAAGTTTGTGAATGATCTACCATTTTACTGTGTGGGATTTCAATCTGCGACACCCGAGTATATTCTTAGAACGAGAATATGGGCCTCACTTAGATCCCAAACTTTATACCGCACTATTTCAGGTTTTATGAACTATTCCCGGGCCATTAAGTTACTCTATGACATTGAGAATCCGGATTATCAGAGCAGTGACCTCAAGAAGTTGGAAAGTGCAGCAATAATGGCACTTTGTAAGTTCAGAATGGTAGTTTCAATGCAGCGGTTGACCAATTTCAGTGAAGACGAGGAAGAGTGCAAGGAGTTCTTATTAAGAGCGTACCCTGAATTGCAAATATCCTACTTAGATAAAGAAGTTGACAGCAATTCGGGGAGATTGACGTATTACTCCTCTTTAATTGATGGCAGCTGTGAAATTAACGAGAATGGACAACGAGTACCAAAGTACAGAATTAGATTATCAGGAAATCCAATATTGGGCGATGGTAAGAGCGATAACCAAAATAATTCTATAATATTTTGTCGCGGCGAATATATTCAATTGATTGATGCCAACCAAGATAATTATTTAGAGGAGTGTCTCAAGATTAGAAATGTATTAGCAGAATTTGAAGAGAGGGCCCATCCTATATCCACTAGTCATGACGGATATAACCACATGGAGACCAATCCTATTGCTATTGTGGGGACAAGAGAATATATATTCAGTGAGAATATTGGGATTTTAGGCGATGTGGCTGCTGGGAAAGAGCAGACTTTTGGTACATTGTTTGCGAGAACTTTAGCCCAAATTGGAGGTAAATTACACTATGGACATCCGGATTTTTTGAATGGGATATTTATGACAACTAGAGGAGGAGTTTCTAAGGCTCAGAAGGGTTTACATTTGAATGAAGATATTTATGCTGGTATGACAACAATGCTTAGAGGTGGTCGTATTAAACATTGTGAATATATGCAATGTGGTAAAGGCAGAGATCTTGGATTTGGATCCATTTTAAATTTTACAACAAAAATTGGTGCTGGTATGGGAGAACAGATGTTATCCAGAGAATATTTCTATTTGGGTACTCAATTACCATTAGACAGATTTTTATCATTTTATTATGGACATGCAGGGTTCCATTTGAATAATGTTTTCATAATTCTATCTATTAAGCTATTATGTTTAGTAGCAGTGAATTTAGCATCATTATCAAGAAATAGTACAATATGCGAGTATGATAAATATATACCACATACAGATCCAAGAAAACCTTTGGGATGCTACAATTTAGTTCCAATTATTGACTGGTTTAAGCGTTGCATTTTATCTATTTTTATTGTATTTGGAATCTCATTTGTACCTTTATGTGTTCAAGAATTGATGGAAAGAGGAATATGGAAGGCTATAAATCGCTTAGCCAAACATTTTGGATCATTATCACCATTGTTCGAGGTATTCGTGTGTAAGATATATGCTCAATCATTGATTAATGATTTATCAATGGGAGGGGCTAAGTATATATCTACTGGAAGAGGATTCGCCACGATAAGAGTACCATTCTCTGTTATTTATTCAAGATTTGCCTCTGAAAGTCTTTATTTTGGAGCTATTATTGGTCTTTTGATATTGTATTGCACAATTACAATGTATAATATTACAATTGTATGGTTTTGGATTACCGTTGTTGGATTAAGTCTCTCACCATATGTGTACAATCCTAATCAATTCTTGTGGAACGATTTCTTTTTAGATTATAAGAATTTTATCAGATGGTTGTTCAGTATTAAAAATGAGAATTCATGGATTCAATTTAATCGTGATTTGCGCGCTCAGATTACTGGTTCTAAACGGAAAGTCTATGGTAAGCAGGGAGATAAGTTATCTACTAGTTTTAAGAGACCATCCAAATTGAATATTCTTGTTTATGAAATATTTGGGAAACTTTTAATAATATTAAGCATATTGACAGGTTATTTGTTTATTAATTGTCATAAAAATGATAAACAGTCCAAAGCGATTATACGGTTATTGATAGTGACTATTGGTCCTCTTATTCTGAATATGTGCATATTACTTTTAGGGTTTATTATATCAATTATACTGGGTCCAATATTTAGTTTTTGTGGAAATGGATTCTCAGTGACCATTTCTAGTGTGATTCACATTTTTGCAATACTGAATCATTTATCATTCTTTGAAGTTTTATGGTTTTTGCAGCGGTGGGATTTGACACAAGCTATTTTAGGTATCTCTGCGAGTATTTTGATTCAGCAGCTCATATTTGAACTCTTCATGGTAATATTTTTGAGCAGAGAGATTTCTAATAATGTATCTAACTTGGCATGGTGGTCGGGTTGTTGGTTAACATCAGGACTTAGATGGAGGATATTAACACAGCCAATTCGAGAATATTTCTGCAAGACTATTGAATTAAGTCAATTTTCTAGTGATTTTATGCTTGGTCATTGTCTCTTATTTGTACAATTTCCTTTATTATTAATTCCAGGGATTAATCAATGGCACTCAATGATGCTATTTTGGTTAAAACCAAGTAAACAGATTCAGCCTCAGTTATTAACAAGAAAGAAGCGCAGAAGACAAAAATTAATAGTTGTCAGTTATTTCTTACTATATTTTATAATCCTTTTAATTTTCTGCGGATTGTTATTAGTTCCAAAGTTATTACAATCACGGATTCAAGAATGGGAGTTGGCTAAATGGGCCATCTATTTGATGGAATAGAAAGTTATGCTAATATTTAATGACAATATATTTTTTAAAATTTTAAAATAAGTTATTTTGAGTAACCACCAAGTAATAGAGCTTCACGAGTTGTAGAGTTTATATGTTTAAATCTATCAGGACCAATATGAGTACCACCGAACCAACGAACATCAACAACAAGACAGTTCCACACATCCATTATTGTCATTAAATGAAGCATTCTAGAGCCAGCAGCAGATTCGCCATCATCATCAGAGTCCTGGATAATGGTACCATTGGTATTCTTTATCCTCCAAGCACACATAGCATGGGCCGCCTTAGCTACTCTCCGGTGAGACTTAAGCTGCGCTAGTCTAGCCTCGACGTCCTCGTCGCTGTGCACCTCGCAAGCAAAACCAATAAAAGTTGAGCCCCTGTCAACTACAGGCTCAGAGCTCGACCAGGACGAGTCCAACACCGTATCCTCCAGATCATCGTGGCCGGCCGTTACAGCAGCAGTGGACGGGGCAGGCCCAGTAAATGTACTCTCTGGCAATTCTTCCAACTTAGACTGCAATGCGCTTATGAAGTCAAACAAACAGACATTTCCGACCAGGAAGGTTTCTTTTAGAGTATCATGGCAAATAGGAGCCACCGTATCAGTGCCGTTTCCCGCCAGAATATCCATTATGGAAGGCAGTACTTGAGGGTAGGCATCGTCGAGCGATAAGCGGATTTTGCACAGCTCGTAGTCAGGAATTTTGAGCTCAATAATATTCGGAGTGAGCTGGGCGACGCTTTCCGGGTATATGGCCTCTATAGCCTCTAACTCGTCAAGACATTCACCAGAGGGCATACTGAGGGCTCTGGGCGTAGTGGGGGAGTAGCGAGGTAGGCGCTTGAAAAAATATTAATTAGAGGGCCCCGATGGGCTGTAGTATGGCAGAACAGCTCAAGACGCAAGGGAACGCAGCGTACCAAGCAAAGAACTGGCAAAAAGCGATCCAATTGTACGGAGAAGCTATATCCAAGGACGAGAACAATGCTGTGCTCTACAGCAACCGGGCTGCGAGCTACTTGAAGTTACTGAGATGGGCGGACGCCGTGGAGGACTGTACTGCGGGTCTTTTGCACGCAAGCGACGACAAGACCAAGGTTAAGTTGCTATATAGACGGGCCCAGGGGTGTGCTGGAATGGGGGAGGTCAAAGAGGCCCGCACGACCTTGCAGAGCGCGTTGGACGTGGACCCCAGCAACGCCGCGGTGCGCGCTGAGTTAGAGAAGACGGGACTACCCATCGAGGACGTGCCATCTTTGCCGAGAGAATGGGCGCAAATGATCCGCTGATTTAGGAGGACTAAGAGGGGCCCACTGTGCTTGCACGGCGCTCTGGAAGTAGGTCCAGGTCCCAGCAACGCCGCGGTGCGCGCTGAGCAGGAGAAGACAGGACTACCTGTCGAGGCTGTGCCATCTCTGCCAAATGAATGGGCTCAAATGATTCGTTGAATTACAGTGATTTTTTTTTTTTGCCTTTTACATATGGTACATTATAAAATTCTTACTTACGGTAACCGCGGGCTAACATTGACTGCTCAAGACTGGCCCAAAAGTGTTCGCTGACTTCTTTATCATTGAACCGTCTGTTACGGTCAATATTTATAGTTTCAACATTCCAGCTATTAACGTTTTTATTGGTAACATCTCCGTCATATCCAATATAATAACCTTTAAATTTTTGAAAGAGCTGCTCAGGGTCTCTAATTAAATAGTTCTTAAACTGCCACAGCTGTCCTGTAGTAAAAATACCAACAACACGATTCCAATAATCTGTCTTTGTAAAGAAATCTGTTGAATTAACAATTAAAAATTTTTGTGGTCCTAGAGCTGGTAATGTCTTTTTAACAATAATTAAATTTGAATTTGAATTATTTGACATTGATGCAGAATTAGTTGGTTCTTTAAATATACCATTTTCAAGAAATTCTTTAATATTACTCATTTGAATAAGTGCACTTGTTGATGGTGATAATAAAATAACAGGATTATCAGTTTTTGAAGAAGATTTTGAAGAAGATTTTGAAATTGAAACAGGTTTATTTGTTGGTTTATTCTTCAAATCTTTAATTATTTTAAATTGTGAATCCTTTATTAAATAATTAAAATTAATTAATTTATCACCTTGTAATAAATGACTATGAAGGAGCGAAGTTTCAACATGATTCTCAAATTGTTTAATTTCGCTAGCCTCTGTCATCGGCTGGTCAACATCCTCCTCAGTATCAGCAAAAGTCAGCGAGCTTTCTCCTTGCAAATACTTAATTAACTCAGTTCTATTGTGAAAATTAATAGTAGGGATTTTTAATGTCTGAGTCTTTGAGATATATTCAGTTGTACTCAACTCTTTGTTGAGCCACACAAAGTATACGCCCCTCCAGCTAACATCCAAACCACCAAACGTAACGGTATCGTCTAACAGCACTTCAGTTTCACCAATACGCAACACTGTACCATTGACAATGTCGCTCGACTGGCCCTCGCCGTCCACTATGGTGATACTCCCAGACTGTATCCCGCTCCGTAACTGCTCCATGGTCGTCTATGTTGACTGCTGGAACACTGAAAAACTTACACCTTTTTTATCGGCGTTTTGCTACGCGCGCGCGGAACTTGATACCTATATTATAGAATATAGCATGCTATATAATGTATATATGTTACAATAGCACTACAGGACAATCGGATCAAATATTGATTACTAGTGTTGGTGAGTGTCTTGTTTTTCTGGTTCTGGGTCTATTGTGAGCATTGTATCGATACGAAGAATAGCGATACAGGCCTCTAAGGCGCTCTTTAAACTCTTTACTTTACTCATTGTAGGCTCAATAACACCGGCCACAGTCTCATCAACGATTTTCTCGTTAATCAAATCTAAACCATAATTCTTATAATTTTTACGTTTTAAATCATTTGGTGGTGAAGATTGAGATTTGGCGTGGTATGACCGTAATTTGGCTACCAATTCACTTGAATCTTTAGCAGCGTTGACAGCTAAAGTCTTTGGAATAACTAATAAAGAGTTTGCAAACTCAGCAATAGCCAACTGTTCACGAGATCCAACAGTAGTTGCAAAATTCTCTAAATAAATATTTAAAGCACTTTCAACTGCTCCACCACCTGGTACAATATTACCACTTTCAAGAGTTCTTTTAACAACTGAAAGAGAATCATGTAATGATCTCTCCATTTCATCTAATGAATATTCATTTGGTCCTCTAAGAATTAAAGAAGATGCTGAGTGTTTAGATGGTCCTTTAACAATAATACATTCATCATCACTAATTCTAATCTGTTCAACAGTTTCAGCAGTTCCTAAATATGATGATTCAAAAGTTTCATCACCTTCTAAATTAGACATATTTGTAACAAATGTTGCACCAGTTGCTCTAGCAATTCTTTTTAAATCATCCTTATTACAACGACGTACAGCCATTGCTTTAGCTTCAACAAATTCTTTTAAACTTAAATCATCAATTCCTTTAGTAGTAAATATAACATTTGCTCCAGCATTTAAAATCTTTTTAATTCTTTCAATTACAATATCATATTCTTTTTGACGTATTTGCTCTAATTGTTCTGGATCTTGAATATTAATTTGAACTCCAAGTGCCATCTTAGCTTTTTGTAAATTTATATCTAAACAAGCTATTTTAGCATTATCAATCTTTTTTGGCATAGCTTGAGAAGCAATTGTACAATTTAATGCATAACCTTTAATCATCATAGATTCAATTGCTGACTTACCATGAGCTTTTAAAATATTAACAGCTTTAACTGGGTATTTAACCTCTCCCTTATTATTAGTTGTTTTAACACTTAAAATTGCATCAACAACCATATTACTGAAAAATTCATCATCACTACCAATAATCTTTGATGACATTGAAGTCTTTGCAATATTAACTAAAGCTTCTCTTCCTAAACTTTCAACTGGTTGACTTAAAACTTCATTAATATATTTAATAGCTTCACGTAAAGCTAATCTATATCCAGTAATAATTGTAGTTGGATGAATTTTATTCTTAACTAATTCATTAGCTCTCTTAAGTAATTCAGCTGCAATAATAACTACTGAAGTAGTACCATCACCAACTTCTTTATCTTGTTGTTGAGCAAGTTCAACTAAAATCTTACCAGCAGGATGTTGAACATCTAAAAGACTTAAAATTGTTGCTCCATCATTAGTAACAGTAACATCACCAATATCATCAACAAGCATCTTATCTAATCCAACAGGACCTAATGATGATTTAACAACATTAGCAACAGAAAGAACAGCAGTAACATTCTGATTTCTAACATCATCACCACTAACTTTCTGTCCACCTAAAAATAAAGTGTCTGAACGACTGTTCTGATACACTTGCGACATACTACTCTTCGTCCGCCGCCACCATCTCCCACTCTAATTTTTCACCACATTCACGGAGTGCGTCCAGCACTCCGCAGCTACACACCCATACACCTTATCTCTACATGTCAATGTATTATATTACTATTATGTCTATAGAAGATGCTTAGACTGGATTAAATTTAGGGTATTAATTCTTATTAGCGCGCCGTCTGGGCTCTGGATGCGATATGAGTTCTCCAAGACTGCGTGAACAACTTTTAGGACGTTCTGCACCGCCTTATCTAGCGACTGGAACCTGTCGAACGAGTCCACCAACACTGCGGCGAACAAGTCGCCAGAACCGGAGAATATGGCGTTGATTTTAACTATTGGGAAATGCTGAAGGCCAGTAGATTCTGACCAGATAGCGCAAACTAGCTGATCTGGATAATCTTCAAGTTCAAGAGAAGTTATTACGATATTTGGAATATTTGGATATTTCTCTCTAAACAGATTAACAGTTAAACTTAACAGTTTAAGATTATTTATTTTTGATTCACTTAAAACTTCCATTTCATAATGATTTGGTAATATAAGAAATGGTGGAGTTTCTTTTAAAATTTCTTTATAAAATGGAGCAACTCTTGTATCTTTAATATATGATTTTCCATTATCTCCCATTATAGGATCTAAAAACCAACGACAATTAGGAGATTTTTTAACTATATTAATTGCACTTTTTAAAGTTTCATATTTTGTTAAATATCCAGTTAATATATATTTATATTTAACATCAGAAATTTGTCTTATTTTATCATACATTTCAATAAGTTCTTGTGACTCATATTCAATACCATACATTGATCCATAACCTGGATGATTTGAAAACTGAACAGTATTGAGAGCATCAACATTCCAGCCATGGATTTGTAAAACAAAACTTATTACTTTATTACCGACATACCCGTGACAGACGTGTGAGTGTATAGATAGTACGTCCATCTCTTCGCCAGTCGCAGAGCCTTGTCGAGCCGCGCGATAACAAATTTTCATCCTCCATCGCTCTGGTGCAGCCAGATGGGACAGGGCGCCAGGGCACCTAGCACAGAGATGTGCAGCAGCGGCAACGCCACGGGCACCGCGGGGGGTAGATAGTAGATAGGGAATCTTCAAGGAGTGTTGTGGAAATTTTTTTTCTTTTTCTTTGTACTTTGATTCTCTTTTTGCGTAATTTATAATCGGATGAGTTTCAGCAGGGACTGGCGATTTAGAGTTGGTAAGATTAGCGATAAGGGAAGAAGTTTTAAGGCGTGCGAGGGATGCCGCAAGAAGAAGACCAAATGCTTTACACTGAAGTCGCCTAATGTCAGTGCGTGTATTAGGTGTGCCAATCTTCAATTAACGTGTAGTTTTGAAGAAGAGATAGTTAATAACGGAAGTTTTGAACTGATTGAAAAGTTGAGAGAATTCGAGTCTCAACGATCAAATGAAAATAACAACAACCATAACAACGGAATTATTGGAGGTGAAGATAATGATTTAGCTTTCCCTACTAATTATTCAATAAACAAACTTAACCAAATCCATGAAGAAGTGCAAAAGCTATCAAGATATATCATGTCTCAAGACACAAACAAGCCGCTCATTAGTAACGACGAAGGCCCGTCGACTATGGTTCAGCTAGCGTACATTACCTCGCCTTTTAATATACTAAAAGAGGCGCCGTTGGAGTCGTTGTTGCCTTACTCTATAACCAACTTACTTGATCCGCGAGTTCCAGTTATTGACAATGATATTGTTCTGTTAAAGTTTATAACAAAGACTGAATGTTATTCTTTACTAAGTGTGTTTTGTGATAAATATGGGAAATGGATATCACTTAAACCGCAGATTACTGCTGATGAGCTACTCAATGAGTATCGAAAGAACTCGCCGCTACTACTTGATGTGTGCTGCTTGATTGCGCTACGAAACTCTAGCAATTACGCGTTGAAAAAGAAGCTTACCAAGCTATTGGCCCAGCGGGTGTCTAACAGCCTTTCTAAACAAATGTTCAACTACCCGAGCAGCGACTTGAACTTCATTTCTACCTTGACATTGTTATCCATCTATGGCTACTCGCTTTCGCAGGCCAATGACTTCAACATCGACCCTTGGTTCTACTCGGGAATCGCGATCCAGCACTTCATCACCTCAATTAACTACAACCCGCTGTTCATCAACGCGACAATTTCGTTTCTTCCCGACCCTACGTCGCAGTTCGACTTGCTCACTTATATGAGAATCTACGACCACTTGCTAGTGACCCACTTGTTCAATTGCATCGTCAGCGGCCGGACCTGCTCCATCGACAGAATCAGACTCAACAAGATCAGATCAAAGTTGGACATCGTTTACGCTGGTACTTTTGACGGTAAAATGACTGCGGAGGTGTATCTCTGTGATATCGTCTACGAATTCTTCGTCAACGACCTCAGCGGCGAGGACGAGGCGCGCCAGTTCGTCAACGTTATCAAGAAACTCGCTACATGGTATGAGAACTGGTCGTATCTCATAAAGCAGCCAATCCCACAGCTTCTAGAGTTCTTGTTCAACTTCTACAGTCTCTTAATCTACTACCACATAAATTTCAAGCTATACTTCAACCAGTTCAACATCGTCAACGAGTCGGAGGTCGACGACCTCCAGAAGATCTTCTCAGTCAACCCTACAAACTTTGACACGTTCTCTAACGTCGTCAGCTTTATCAGGGACGACCACTTGGAAAAAATGTGGTACAATTGCATAAAGGTTATCAATGAAATTTTAAGCTTCGTCAGCAAGCTGAACCTCAATACTATAATTGACAGCTCTGAGCAGTTCGAGTACTTCTCAGACCAAATCCATTTCTCGCTTTTCTTTACAGTCTTGGTATTCCTAAGACTATTAGACAATTTCTTTAGAGCTTCGTCGCGGAAACCTGAATATATTGACTACTTTAATCAGAACTTTGGAGGTTTCAACATAAACGGGTCCCTCAAACACTTCATTCTCAAATCGGACCAAATTTTGGCGTCTGCCCCCATTCATGAACTATCACATTCAAGATTCCTCATTTACATGACTGAAGTTTTACTAATAGTAAAGAAATACCAGGCAGTTGCTCAAAATATTGCAGGCTCCGGTACTCCAGATATGAATGATATCTTCTTCAGATATTTTACGACCCTCCAATTAAATATTAAAAGGACATTCCCTGGAATATCTATAGATTCTATATTCTAATTAATGATAAAACTTTATTACATTCAGAAATATTTCTAGTTCTGTAGTATCACTGTATCACTAGTAAGTAAGTAAGTAAGTAAATACATCGCCCTACGCGTGCAAGATGTCAAAATGTGTATTAATGGTTCCCTCCTTAAGCTCTCTTTGGATCCTTGATTCCGAGAATAGCTCTACCAGTGTAAACTAAAGGAACAGCAATTGAAATAGCGAATAAACCATAGAATGGGTAAAGGTAAAGACCACTTCTTGGATGCTAATAAATGTTAGTATTTTTCTTAAACTTAATAAAAGCCTAATTATTATTAAATAAATAAAACTTACTCTCCACCATAATGGCTTAGAAGACTTTTGGTATAATCTTTGTAAATCGATAACGTGGTTCTTTGGCATTGTGATTGTATGAACTGTTAAAGAGCAGACAAGCTGGTTTTATTTTTTTCTATCATAAAAAAAAAATCACCATATCGGGGACCAGCCAATCAAGCGCGCTCTATAGGTTGTGGGCCATGGCGCCGCACCACAACATCACATATATGCGCTAATCAAAGGCAGACTGGAACGACAGTGGTCCTACCCGGGCGTAGTAAATACCATTTAGAATAATAAAGTCGACAGAGGTTGCCAGCGCCAACCAGTCGATATAGTTCCGGCGAAAGAAGTGGTCCACGCACTGTGACAATACTGGGAAGCACTGCTCGTTATAATGGCATGATATTCTAGCGTCTGCGACGAGGTCCGCGTAGTCCTCGCCCTCGATGTAGAACTGGTCGTCGTTGTCGTGCTTAAAATCCCGACAAACTATCTTAGAGAACCCGTGAAAGTTCCATCTTATATCGTTAGGTGGCTGCAATATCAGTGATAGTTCGTGGAACTGTCTGATGTTCGCCTTGGGCGATGTCGCACTGATGTACTCCATGTATCGCTCTGAGTTGGAGTAATCGAAGCTTGAGCCCAGACACGGCATTCTCTTTGACAATATATAGGAGAAGAAGGCAAACAACCTTGGCGATATCATATCCTTAAAGTTGAAATTCTCTTTATAGTCGAAATACTGATGGGTCATCAAGTAGCTGTCAAACAATGACAAATACAGTTGACACTGTTCACACTCGCAGCCATTCCACAATAGATCAGATACCACTTGCTCATAGCAGCATATAGCTGACAAAATATTAGGCAAGACTAATTTCTTTAGGTTTTTAAACTTTGGTAGCATCTTTTGATATAAAGTTCTTCTTCTAATATAATTACCCTCTAAACCATCATCAATATATCCATCAATTGGAGGATTATACAGTATCATTAATGTACCAATATTATCCTTATTTGGTAAATTATTAAGGAATCTAAATACCAGAACATCCCATCTCTCGAATCTATCATGTTTATACACTACCGAGTTCTTATTATAGTACTGTTTCTCTCTGATACCCACGGTCTTCAATGCAGACAACTGCGCGGCCAAATCGTCCAAGAAAGAATCCATACAGTCGCAGCCGTCGACGTCACAGTTGATTTCCATCTCTAGCAGCTCAATAGATGCTAGCGGAAGCAAACCATCCAATACTAGCATGCTCAAGTTTCTCAAGACTGAGTTGTAGTTGTGTATTCCATGATAATGGTTAAACCGCACGCCCTTCACTTTCTCTAATACTATCCCGCCAATCTGGTCTTTGATAAACTTAAAAACTCGCAAAGCAGCGTCCTCGTCGTCGGTGACGGTCAAGACCTCCACCTGCTGCATCACTGTGGTGAACGCCGCGCCATCTACGGACTCCGCCAAACCGTCCATCTCGATGCAAATACCCAAATCAACAACGCCCAAGCCCTCCAACAACTCAATATCCTGCATTGAGTCCACAATAAAGTTGGTCAAACTGCTCATATCCCGTTTTATCGCTAACATAGCAGCGTTCACAGCACCGCGCACCGTCTTGTCGTACACTCTGACCACCCGCAACCGCAGCCGGTGGGCCTCCACGGCCCGGCAAACGGCCTCGATCACGGCCTCGCGGCCCACAGACCCGTCCTCGAATATATCCTCCTGAACGACCAACTCCTCGCACTCAATGCCGTCCTGTACTACCTGCTCGCTGAACCACTGCACCCGATCCGAGCCAACCACGCAGTACTCTCCGTCCAAGTACCAGTCCTCCAGGGACTCCAACACGTCGTACCGTCTCAATACCACCTTGCGCATCATCTGACGACGTGCTAACAAAGAGAGTCGCGGAATTGCAGCGAGACTCGCCAAATCTGCCTGGCTAACGTACATCATCACCCGGTCCATCACCGCCTCCGGGAGAACACCCATCAGCAGCAAACTCACGCCCCGCCGTGACCGCTCCTTAAACATACCCGTGACAGCCTCAACCGTATCAGCACTTACAGCGTCCTCCTCGACATCATTGCCGCCACCTAGTAGCCAACTGAAAATACCCATACTCCACACCCCCATCACCCCATCGCAAGTTTTCATACATCTACAGTTCCACGTGAGACTTGCATATACAAAAATGGGCTCATATATTATAAAGTATCTAAGATAGTCAACAATTTATTGACACCTCCAACTTGTGCAATTGCATTAGTATCACCACACTGGCCCACAGCAACAGTAAATACATTTGTCACGTTTTCAAAATGATTACAATAATCAAATACTGGCTCAGTAATTGGATTTGAAGCTGAGACGTACATGAGCATATCAATATGACCACTTTTTTGAGGAATAATCTCAAAAGAAGGTTGAGAAATTGGTGAAGATGTTGTAGATGGGCTCATCATTTTATACTTGCTTAAATTAAGTTCTCCCTTATCGTAGTAATTCATTATAACTGAGAATGACTTCATCAGAAGCTCTGCCTGCTGAATAATAACCATACTGTTATAAGCGGTGGCATGAATATTACCTTTCTCAAACATCTCATTGATATGGGTGACACAGTCGCTGATTATAGCACCAGCACGTTCCTGGTCGTCGCAGTGCTCGCAGTGAAATCTGACAGTGCACTCTTCGACCTCAATGTACGAGCCTGGTAGTCTCTCCACCATTGAGTTTATGAGCTCTATGGCTGGCTCCATCCAAGATAGCTCGTCCATGTTAACCAACGAGATCCAGTTACTTGAATCTGGAAACTTAATGTACCCTCCGTTCTCACTTATTAGCCCAATGTTTGACACTCTGCTGTACATGACGTCCAAGTCTGACCTCTTCATATAACTGTTGATGAAGATAACGTTAGACGGGTCTGATGCCAACTCTGATACCACCGCCAGTCTGCGCGCCAACAACTTGTCACCTAGACCGACCAAGTCAAAATCGAAGAAGAATATACGCTTAGAGTCCTTTCTCTGCTTGAGGTCGTTGTAAACATTGACCAACCGACTGCTGTTAAGGTCCATAGAGCGCGTCTGTCTTCTTTCCTGCTGGCGTTCCCATGAACACTTGATTATCTCCAATGACTTAGTGACCCAGCTGTAGCAGTTCTTCTGCATCAAAATAGTATCTAGCGTCTTCCATCTTCTCAGTTTCTCATCGTTACTCATAGTTAGTGCCTTATGAATCTGGTTGCAAATCTCATTAACATCCCAAGGGTTAATCAATAATGCTCCTGTTTGGAAAATATACGCTGAACCAGTAAATTCTGACAATATTAAAGGCGGCTTATTCTGCTCAGTAGCCACAACAAACTCATGACAAGTTAAATTCATTCCTTCTCTCATAGTAGAAACTATAAATGTATCAGCAACACTTAATAATGCTAAATATTGCTCAAAATCCACATCTTGATGCAAAAATACAACTGGCTCAGACTTGGTAAAGTCTGTAGCTAACATATTAATTCTTTCCACAATTGTTAAAATCTCATATTTCAAATCAGTATCAGACTGATTGGCCTTTAAACAAATTTGGATAAAAGTAACTTTATCAACATACTCGGGATTCTTCTTTAAAAACATCTCGTACGCCAATAGCTTCTGCTTTACACCACGAAGGCGGTCTAGCTTATCTCTGTTCACAATAAGCTGTTTGCCGCGCCATCTCTCTTGGAGCAAGCGCTGCAACTCATGCACTGCAGGATTGTCAATTTGTTTAGAGAGCTTGACTGCATCAATACCAATAGGATTCGAAAACACGCTAGTATACTTACCCTCATACAAGATCGAGTCGTTGTTAACAATATCGGCCAATAGAATTCGGTTACACGTCTGTAAAAAGTGACGGCAGTACTCTGGGACTTGGAATCCAATGCAATTGGCACTAATCATCCCTAGTAGCAAATCTTTACGCTGGGCTAAACATCTGAAAACCTCACTCAGTGGGAAAGCTGCGTGCAAGAAAAATCCAATCTTCGCACTAGGACCTAATCTCTCTCTTAACATTTGAGGTAATAGTAATAAATGATAATCATGAATCCAAATTATATCTTCTTCTTTATAGACAGATACAATTTTATCAGCAAATAATTCATTCATCTTTTTATAAGATTCCCATGAATGATCTTCAAATGCTTTAGATTTTGCATCATCAGGTACTTGATAATGAAATGTTGGCCAAAGAATTTGTTTACAATAATTATGATAATGTCCACTAAAAGTGAAATCATCAGAAATTACCGCTAAACTACTATATTCATCCTCTAATTTCTTGCTGATATCATGTTTAAGTCTATCAGATAATTCATCAGTCGCCATACCAACAGTGCCAACCCATTTTACATCATGAATTTTTCCTTCTTCAATTGAAAAATTAATCGCATTTCTCAAACCACCATTTCCCTTACTGTAGCCTATAATTGACCAAGGCGAAGTCTCAAATATACCACCGTGCTCCATTATACTTTTACCAATATTAGGGTTCGAGTAGCCACCAAAAGGAATAGTAGTCTTGTCAATGCTCTCAATCGACTGTCTCTTTCCCCTTATATTAGTCAAATCCGCACTCTCGTCATTTTCCTCGTCGTCGTCTGAATCATCCAAGTGAAATATTGGCTTAGATTTTAGCAAGCTACCGCTATGGCCCGGAATTGGCTTTCTCTTAGCAATAATCACCGGTGGTGGCGGAGTATTCCCATTGCTCACAGTCCCCTTCTCAGATCCCTCAGCTCTAGATCTTGGCTGGATAAACGAGAATGATTGATTCTTGCGTAGAATGTAGCTCTTACCCAGAGGCTTAAGAGTATCTATCTCAGTCTCCCCTAGCGGCGCAATTGCTAGCTTGCTTCCTCCCTTAGTACTGAGCTCTGTATTAAACCCCTTGGTGATAGGAGATCTCAGTAAAGTAGTGGCAGCAGGCGTAGTGAGCAACTGACGGTTAATAGCAACCCCATTAGTAGAAGGAACAACTTCAGGCTCCTCACACTCGCAAGATGACTCAATCTCAAAATTCACCGTATACGGTAAAAATCTATCACTGTTAGTAACCTAATTAACTTGAAAATTAGCGGCTTATGCCCCCATTCGTACTTACAAACAAACTGTCAACACTCCCATCGCGACTGTTTAGCAGCCTTAGTCCTTCCCACGTTCTGCTCTATTGTGTTGCTAAGCGCGCGCTCAGGTACACAAAAGATCACCGTTGAGGGCCCATCGGAGCAGAAGAGATGTACGATGCGCACTGTCATGTAACGCCAGGGTTCGAGGCTGAATTTCTCAGTAAAGCAGCTGAGAATGTTCTGGTAGAGGCTGCGGTCATGTCCACCAGCCATCTTGACATTGCACTGGTTAATGCGCTAGCGCGGCGGTGTCCAACGGTGGTTCCTGCTTTTGGTATACATCCTTGGTACTCTCATCTATACAGTCTAGATTCGGCACCAGTAGATAAGTTACAGCACTACTGTAAAGTATTCAAAAAGGCAGATATCGAGGTGAAGCTTCTAGCGAACTTACCGGAGCCTATTCCTTTGGATAGCGTTCTAGATCAGATCGAGAAGTGCGCCAGTGAGAACGACAAATGCCTAATTGGCGAAATTGGGCTAGATAAAATCTTCAGAATACCGTGGGTTGGATATTTGGGGAACAATAATCCGAAAATAGAACCTGAGGATGTTAAATTGTCCTCTTACAAGACAACTATGGACCACCAGAGAGCGGTTTACGAAGCGCAGCTAAATCTAGCTATAAAGCTTAATTTAGCAGTATCAGTACATTGTGTTAAATGTCATGGATCTTTGTATACTATAACTAAGCCTTATTTTAAACAATTGAAGAATGTGTGTCTTCATTCTTATACTGGATCAATAGATCAAGCAAAGATGTGGGTTAAACTTGGCGATTCAGTTTATTTTTCATTCTCAGATATTCTTAATGGTAATGAACAGCTGGAAACAGTTATAGATGCTGTGCCAGATAATGCAATATTAGTGGAAACTGACAGGGGAATAGATGCGTACCTGAGCGCGCAAGAGCACTGCGACGAGCTTCAGCGAATTGTCACCAGAATTTGTCAGCGCAAGAAGTGGGATAGTAATGATATTCTTCAGTCTAACTGGGAATCATTCTGTTAAAATAGGTTTTAAGGGCAGAGACATTAGCATTGACTGGCGACGCGATTGAAGTCTTGATGGGTTGATACTACTGAATGCTGATGTATTTTGGGACTTCCCTACAGCTCGGCCATTCTCTAAAACTCCAGGCTCTTCGCTCAACCGCCCTTCCATTAACTCAGGAGTTAACATCTCCGTGAGTCCTTGCGAGGATGGGGTTTTAAATGTCCCTCTCAAAGACAGCTGGAGGATATCAAGCATCCCATCTCTGTCATCTGAAACACTGTCAAATAACTCCTCGGCCAGAATTCTTTCGGATTCTTTAACAAAACATTTAGAAATTAAATTTTTAGTGTCTTCTGATACATGACTCCAATATTCAACTGGCTCAAACATATAATTATAGTCATTGATTGCTTCTTTGGTTTCATCATCATTCTCACAGTCAAATGGCATATATCCACAAAATATAAAATACATTAACACACCACATGCCCAAATGTCAAGTCCAAATCCATATTTTTCTCTATTTACCATTTCTGGTGACATATAGCTAAGAGTGCCACATAACATAAAGTCCATGGAGTCGTCTGCAATTACGGAAAGTCCGAAGTCTCCAAGCATCACGTCCGCCGTGCTGGTGTACTTGAACAAAATATTCTCAGCTTTAATATCCCTATGAATTATATTATGGTTTTTAAGGAATTTTAATGCTGAAAGCACAGATCGAATAATTTTAAGACCTTTTATCTCATTTTTATAACAACCATTAAGAAGAATTTTGTCAAATAAATCACCACCGACTGCCAATTCTGTCACAAGATATAGGTTGCTATCTGTCTCAAAATAATCAAAAATTCTGAGTAAATCATTACATTTACTTGAACTTGATACTATTTGCAATATGTTAAACTCATTTTGAATCATTTTAATCTTGTTGATATTGCCTTTCTTTTTGATCTTTTTCACTGCATAATGATGTCCAGTTATAGTATGCTGGCACTCATAAACCTCAGAGAAATTACCAGTACCGAGAACCCGTGATGATACAGCATACAAACAGCGCAGAAAATGGCCACTACTGATACCAAAACTGCTTATTGGTGGCCAAACCTCGACAGTCATCCTGTTGACTCCCCGCGCACGGCTACCAAAATTATCATCTAGTTGCTCACGTGGTATGCAAGGGGAAGAACTCCGAGACTTGAGAGTGTGACGAGCGAATTCGCCAGGTTGCGGCGATATATCAGATATGTATATGTCTGGGGTTATGTTTTGGCGCCGCGACTGCTGTTTTTTGCTGTTTTTGCGGCATTTTGGGGAGGCTAGAGCGTTTTGTTTCTGCGTACGTCATGCTGATGCATCGCACATGCGTATTAGCATCGTTTATTGAGCTATATGGTTATGGAGGCTGAAGCAGGCAACAGGGGTAGTGTCGGCTGAACCGGATTTCTACGGCCAGGAACAGTGGGCGGGTACAGCGTCGCCGACGCTGGTCTGCGGGAGTGGAAGGCTCCGCCAGCCTCTAGAAGGTCGGCCCCTGATCTAAAGGCACCGAATGGTTCGCCCAAGCAGCCAGAAATATCGACTACAGCATCCAGGGTGCCTGGTCTCCCATGGTATCCCACTGGGCTAAAGCTGTGGTGGCTTTCAGTAGGCCTCCGTGCGCATTTAGGTATATAGCACTAGTAGCGGTCCTCGCTGAACAGTACCTTTCTAAATTAAGCAGTGTAGCTTTTGTAGTGTTTTGAGCCAGTGTCTCGGAACCAGTATTTGGTCGATAATAGATCTTTTAGGTATTTCTGGCTTTATATTTCCCAGTATACTTTCCTCTGCATGCTGTGCTACCACCAGCTCCATCGCAGCCTGCGAAACCGTATATATACCATATAGTGCACCAGAATCAAACTTCTGGGAGGTTTCAGCGTACATACAGTGCCGTGAAGAGAAGAAATGAGCCACCGTAGTCATGTCCAGCGCGGAGTCCATGGTGACGGTATGCCTGCAACTGGAAGGCTAAACTATAAGTTATCAGGACCAGAAGAAGAGCCAGTGTCTGATAGTGTGATTTTATCATAGCCACGGAGAGTGCGGGATCTACAATAGCTAAATAAACAATGTCAATACATATATGGTATAATATAGTAAGTTATACCTTTAAAAACATGCAAAATAACATACAAAAATATACCAAGTCTAACCTATTAAAAATATCTAAAAGGAGTTATTATTCCTTAAAAGTTGAAACACGATCTTTATTCTTTTGAGCAGTGATAACCAACAGTTGAAATGCTTTAACTGTAAGATCAGATTTACTGGGTGAAGGAGGAGTAGCTCCACTGCTATATTCAAGATCTTCAAAATCACTATCAGAATCATTACCCAGATCAGTTTGAATAGATTCACGTAAAGCCTTAAGTCTGTTCTTTAATCTAACAACTTCAATTGCTTGAATAAATTTAGAACGAGCATTGAAACCTTCCTTAATAGTTGGCAATAAGTCGCTAGAGGCATTATTGGATAACCAGGTATCTTCTAAAAGCTCATTAGCCGTTGCTCTCACATTTTGGTCAACACGAAGCATGCGCATAATGAAATCCTTCGCCTCGTCGCTGACGTTGGCCCAGTACCGCTTATGGAAGACGATACCATGGTCGTTCTTAATCTCGTTCAAGAAGTCGTTAATATTCTCAGATCTAAACGGTGAGTATCCGCATAGTAAAGTATACGTAATAACACCAATTGACCAAATATCACAAGGCTTACCATGTCCAATTCCTGTCATAACCTCAGGAGCTGCATACCCAAAAGATCCAGCAGCGCTCTTCAACACCTGGTCTTCAGATCTGAGCTTTTTGGCAATACCAAAATCAGCCATAACAATTGGCCCGTTCGGATCTTCCTCCATTGTCTTCAAATATAAAACATTCTCAGGCTTAATATCTCTGTGCACAACGTCAATCAGATGTAAGTACGAGACCGCTGATAATATTTGCTTGATACACAACGCAGCGTCCTTCTCAGTGAACTTTCCAATCTTAATAATTCTGTCAAATAACTCACCACCAACAGCTAACTGAGTAGCAATATAAAATTTATCTCTGCTCTCAAACCAGTCATGAAATCCTACAATATTCGGATGCTTGACGTGCTGAAGCATCTTTAACTCATCATAGACCATGTTAAAATTACCCTTAAGAGTCTTTTTGAGAATTATCTTCATAGCTACTTTTTCACCAGTAGATAAGTCCTTAGCTTCCCTAACAACACCAAAACTACCAGCCCCTAAAGTCTTACCAAATTCATAGTTAGATTTACGTTGATAAGAAGCTGGATGACCACTGAGTTTCAGAATAAATTTCAGAATACCGTGACCAGCTACCGGAGCTGGTGGAATAACATCACCATCACTCATTCTTTAAATTAATTAGCTAACTAAATGTGCGATTGCTATTAGCTGCCCCTACAACTAAACACGCCGCTTGGCTACATCCCATACTATCGTTCCCCCAAGCCCCCCCGGGCTGCTGTGCGACAGGGCTTCTACGAAACTATAGCAGGAAGTTAAGTGAAGGAAGTTGCACAGCACCACCAGCGATGGACACTCTTTTTGGCCTCGTGCTACGAGTGACGATCCGGGACGAGTTTATAGCCCAAGACGACTCCAACGGCGGACTCAACAAGCGCGTGGTATGCGGCGTCTTGTTGGCCTGCGACCACGACACTGACCTCCTCTTAGACCGCACTAGAGAGTACATCCTCGAGGGTCCAGTTGGCGCCGATTCTAAAAAGCTACGTGATAGATATTTGGGAATGCTATCAGTACCCGGAAAGACTATAGAGAAGGTAGAAGTCCAGAGGGAAAAGTACGAGCGCGCACTCAAATGGCAGATGCCCACCACGGCCTCAGCATAGCTGGCTCTCGACTGTACTGCTGTCTATATACATTATACATACTATTATATATATATACAGATATATATATATATATATATATATATAGTGCATGTGTATTCTACAGCCTTTTCCTTTTCTCCTTTATTTAAAGATGCCCGGGGTTGTTATATCCCAATAATGATAGTCCGCCCTAGTCTTCCTCGTCGTCGTCCTCTTCGCTGGAGGAGTCGTCCGACTCGCCGGACGACAACTGGCCGTCGTCATCGTCGTCCTCTTCGTCGTCGTCCTGGAAATCGTCCTTGGACGCGTACTGCTTCACGTACTCGCGCACCCGCTTGTCGTACCTGTCAGTGTCGTTCATGTACAACTGGCTGGCGTCGTTGTTGAGCGGATCGGCGGCGTTGGGGTAGCTGAGCAACTGGGGCAAGAATATCTCAAATATATTAAAAACGTCAAACATTGGCGACCAGGTCTGGTTAATAACGTCAAGACAAACAGATCCGCTCGACTCGTCAATGTTTGGATGATATATCTTGTTAGTGAACCCTATAGACGGAGACTTGTAGGGATAGTCGTCGGGTAGCTCGACGTGGATCTTCCAGATTCCGCCCTCATATATAGCTGAATGTTAGTAAACTGCTCAAACACTGCGCACTACGTACACAGCGCCGGAAGAACCGCCGGCCCTCTCGCCCAGAACACCGGTCGAACGACCTCTGCTGTGTGGGCCCACGGCCCACGGCCGCCCCCTCAGCGACCAGGCCTCGCCCATTGACGACACAGCCGCCCTCTCAGCCAGCGAAAAACGCCGCAGCGCATACTTACTCCCCTTTGGACCCTCAAACTTAACGTTAAACTCCTGTAGGTTGTCGTTAACCAAGTTTACAGTATAGTCGCTCATCATGCTGCCACAGTTAGCTCAATTGCTCCGCTAGAAATCGCCCACCAGCACGCTCAATACTTACAGCTTCATGACATCCGCCCTAATACGGTTATTCAGACTAAACGTTAGTACAAAAATTCGCTTCTCAGCCCCGTACCGTACCGCACTCACCTCATCGGTACCACCCGCTCCTCTGCGCCACTGTCTTATATACCCTTCTAGGGACGGGTGACGCACAGTTTGGGAGAGAAAATTTTGGTTAAGCGCTGAACGGGGGGCGGTCTAGCGATGTCAGCCATCAACGCCGCGAAGGACAAGGACTTGCACGTTCTTATTGACACTTTTATATCTAAACTTAAGCGGAAACAAATCTCTGGGTCATATGATGTAGCGATTGAGACTGCGAACCTTTTAGTGAAGATTGTATCATGGACTAAATGGACCTCGTTAGAGCAGCTAATCAACAGTATAAGGAGTATTGGTAGCAGACTTATAAATGCGCAGCCACGGGACTTTACTTGCGGTAATGTGATAAGACGTGTTTTAGCTACTATTAGGGAGGAGCTTGAGGACGAGAAGAGCAGAAGCGTCGACAGTGACGGGACCAACTCGTCTATGTTTAACTTATTGACGCCAAAGAATGAGGTGGCGAAACCGGTGAAGAAGCCGGTCATCAGCGACCAAAGATCGGTTATAATTCAGAATATTAGAGACCTCATTGACGAGATACGAAATGTTGACCAGGAGATTGAGGGGTTGTTGGACGACTTGATTCACGACAACGAGGTACTACTCACTGCGACGCCCAACTCGCAAACTGTTTTGAGATTCTTGAAGCGCGCGAGACAAAAGAGAACGTTCAAGGTCCTAGTGACGGAGTGCTACCCAAACCACACAGAGGTGGCGCACAAGTTTGCCAAAGAGCTAGCGTCCGCCAACATCGAGACCGTGGTTATCCCGGACAGTACAGTTTACGCGGTGATGTCCAGTGTCAGCAAGGTGATTGTTGGTACCAGATGCGTTTTCGCCAACGGCGGGTCGATTACGAGTACCGGGGTTTCTACGGTGGTGGAGTGCGCGAGAGAGCACAGAACGCCAGTGTTTGCCGTCACTGGGTTGTACAAATTCAGTCCAAGATATCCGTTCAATATCGAGTCATTAATCGAGTTTGGAAATTCTGGTAAAGTGCTCGAATATCAAAAATCTTCGCTCATTGAACACATTGAAACAGCGAACCCGCTATATGACTATGTTCCGCCTGAAAATATTGATATTTTTATAACAAATGTTGGTGGTATATCACCTAATTTCATTTACAGAATAGTCCTTGATAATTATAACCAGGAAGATATTGATCTATAAACTGGTTATTTTTATATTATTTTTAGGAAAAGCTGGCTATCCTTTAATTTCTATATAAATTTTAGTCTCTCTAATTGTGATTGACTTCGCCCTGTGCCTCGCTCGGCCAACCAATTTGTATTAGTTGGTCTTGAGCTGGATACTTTGATTTATTCATTTGTAATGGGCAAGATTAAAAAACTTATTTTCGAGTTCTTGAGTACGATTATATTAGATTTAGTGATATAATTGTAATTAGAATATCGTACATTTTTAGAATAGAATAACAAAGCAAAAAGGTTTATTCTTTATCATTTAGGTAATAACCAATAACTGTAAACTCTACCACGTATTTCCTTAGTCTCCTCATCCTCTTCAAACATTGGAGTCCAGTTAACCAAGTCAATTGGCTCCACACTAAATCCAAACTCTTTCGCAGTGTCAAAGAACTCTAAATCGTTCTTCAAAAGCCACGGACGATGCGGCGAAAACACAACCAAACATTTCCCATCCTTGCTCACCGTGTCCTTGCATGTTTGTAGTAACTTTCTATGCTCTGTATGGTTAAACACCAAGTCACTTAGTATAATCAAGTCAAACTTAGCGTCCCCACCCTTAGCTAAAGGACCATAGTCATTACCCCATATATACCCCATCACCTGGATTCTGTCACCCGCATCTTTAGAGACAGTGCTGAGCTTATCAACATTGATTTGGATGTTCTCTATTAAATCTGCATCTGGATAATCAGTACATACCACACTGCTAGCACCATTCAATCCACATATTAAACTAGGTAACCCCCCAGCAGCACCCAACTCTAAAACTCTTTTACCCCTAACAATATCAGGATGCTCGTCTATATAACCAGCTGTAAACTTTCCGGCATTCCAAAGTAAATGCCCCCACAAAGGTGAGCTTCCTATCAATCTAAGCTCAATGGTCTGCGGTGTAACTACCTTCAGTACACTCTTCAAGTCAGACCCGCTCTTTAAATCAACTCCATACCTTACGTAATCAAACCCATGACTAGCAGGTTTTTCCGGTCTAAAACCTTCTGGTTCCTCAAAGAGATCGCCTCCCAAATAGTCGTCCTCCTCTTGCTCCATCTCGTCCTGCCTCATCGTCTCTAAAAATTCACTTTGCGCCGTCGCGACGGTACCCATCCCCAATCACTGCAATCACGTGCATATTCGCAGGGCTTGAGAGCAGTCACATACACCGCCACGAACGCAAGATTTCGCAGGATTCTGGGCGGCCCCACGCAAACAAACCCCGCAGGTATGGGACGCACGACACCGGGTAACCGCGTTCTTGGAAAAAGGTAAAGATTTTTTTACAAGATTTGCCGTCGTTTTGATTACTTCATCTACACTAATTCATAATGGTAAGTAACTAAAGGGATAATATATTTTAATTAGAGTGATTTAAAGAAGGGATATGCTATTTGAGAGTTTTATATAAAAGATAGATACTAACAAAATATCAGGGTAAAGTTCACGGATCCCTTGCTCGTGCTGGTAAAGTTAAGTCTCAAACTCCAAAGGCTGAGAAACAAGAAAAATTAAAGAAAGTTCCAAAAGGAAGAGCTTACAAGAGATTGTTATACACTAGACGTTTCGTTAACGTTACTTTGACTAACGGTAAGAGAAAGATGAACTCTAACAGTGCTTAAATTTAATTTAGAGTGATGTGTGTTTATTAGGGCATTTTTAACAATTTTTTAATAAAAATGAAATACTTTACAGATACAGAAGCCAGCCTGTCTTTATTTAACTGACTTGGGCTAGAGCCATATCTAGTTTAGTTTATGAATTTTTAACAAAGTTTTATTGAAAAGCAAAGATGTAGCGAGAGAAAGGGAAAGGCTACAGTGATTGTGTGCGGACCAACATGGAACGGTAAAAGGGCTGCTTGATACTTGATGCTTGAATAACTGAAGAAGGTATCAATGCGCCTTGTCAGAGATGTTGTCTGCCGCCTCAGATGTTACTGTGGGGCCAGGAGAACGGACCATGGCGTTGTAGGCGGACCATGGCGTTGTAGAACTGTGCGGATCCAGCGCAGCAAATGTAGTAGCACAGGGAGGTCGCCGCTGAGCCGCGGAACCCAGGCTGCGACGAGTACCAGCCGGATGCCGCAGACACAGATCTTGGAGCCTATGGAGTCTAGCTCGTACTTTAGAGGCCCGCACTGCGCTGCCGACCACCATTGGGCCTCCGGCGCGCGCTTAGCAATATCGTACGCGAGCAGCGATGAAAAAGACGCGTACGGGCGTAGTGTCTACACAGCGGGCATGACAGAAACGGGCGACGTTGAGATGAAAGACGTGGCGGCAGTCGCTGGACAGGGCGACGCTGCGATTGCTGTGGAGGACGTGGCGGTGGCCGTGGACGCTGCGGCGGCGGACGACGAGGGAGAGGTGGGCGTCAGCTTGTTGCCTATGCTGAAGGTCAAGCGTATCTTGAAGACTGATCCTCAGTATACGCCAACTTCTGATGTTACTGCGTTTATGATTGCCAAGTCGACTGAGTTGTTTATTAAGCATTTATCTATGAGGGCGCACTTGAAGTCGGCGGTGGAGAAACGGAAAGGGTTACAATACAAGGACTTTAGCTGGGCGGTGGCGTCGCACACCGAGCTAGCGTTCCTCAAGCGCATGGTGCCTGAGACTGAGAGTGTGCGAAAGCTCGCAAAGAGCGACCGCATAAAGTACAGCAAGGCCGCCAACACTGTGAAGGTTGGCAAGGTAAAGAAGGTGACCAGGGTCAAGAAGGATGCTGACAAGCAGCAGCAGGACGGCGACGCGGAGGAGAAGAAGGAGAAGGGCGTCCAGCTTGAGAAGGGCCAGCAGACCTTGACGTTCAAGAAGGCGAAGATCACCAGCAAAGAGGACGAAAACATTGTCAGCGAGTTGGTGGACTCTGAGCCCGAGTACTCTGCCAACGAGGCCAACGACACCCCGGCAGACCCAGACGCCGCGCCGGACCCAGAGTAGTCGCCGCGTACCTGGGCTCGGTCCAGCAAGCAGCTGTCCGGCTGCCGGGAGCACACTCGGCGGACCAAGCGCTGCCAGGACGGGCTACACTCGGCGGACCAAGTGTTGCCAGGACGTGCCAGGACTCGCTGCCAGGACGTGCCAGGACTCGCTGCCAGGACGTGCCAGGACTCGCTGCCAGGACGTGCCAGGACTCGCTGCCAGGACGTGCCAGGACGTGCCAGGACTCGCTGCCAGGACGTGCCAGGACTCGCTGCCAGGACGTGCCAGGACTCGCTGCCAGGACGTGCCAGGACTCGCTGCCAGGACGTGCCAGGACTCGCTGCCAGGACGTGCCAGGACTCGCTGCCAGGACGTGCCAGGACTCGCTGCCAGGACGTGCCAGGACGTGCCAGGACGGGCTACACTCGACGGACTTAGCGTTGCCAGGACCCACACTCCGCGCCTACTGCCTCCAATATGTACATGCATTTCTATATATACACCTAACCTCTTTCCACATTCTTCTCGTTTGTAACGTGGTCTTCAGTCTCCTGCGGACCGTGCACAATGTATTCGTTGAGCTTCTTGAGATAGAGCTTTGGGTCTTGTGGGCCCTTGAAGCCGGCGTAGCTGTTCTTCACCAACGGTACGGTCTCAGCAAGGAGCGGAGTCAACTCCTTGTTCCACACCTCTGGCGTAACATACGTGCGCACCTTGTCCCAGGACATTCTGTAACCACCAAACTTAGTGTGGTGACCAACACCAGACGATCTGGTACCCTTGTAAAATGTCTTGTTACCTTGCTTAGTGGTAAGCGCATGGCGCTTAGACCCTGACTTAGTAAATCCATAGTATAAAGTACCGTCACGATACGTCTTCCACGGTCTTCTTAATTGACTTGTCTCAGTAGCTCTAAACAAGCTTGACGCACTAGCTCTCATATTCTATATTCTAAAACAAGCTCCGTACCTAGCGATCAGCAGTACCAAACCGTTGTCTGCCGCTCAAGTTTTTTTTCAACAATTTTCTGTTACATCACATGACCGTGCAATGTATGAGAATCTGCTAAATTTAGCAGTGGCGAAGTGCAGTACCTGGGCAGTGCACCATATAACTCAACTAGCAAAACCGACCAACTTAACACTGAGCTGCGCAGATATCATCACGGGTACTAAGAGCTTAGGCGTTTATTAAAGATGGTGGTGTTTCCAGGTTCTAACTCTATGAACTGGAAGTGGGAACTAGACAATAATACGTTTGATTTAGTTAATGTTTCCCAGTTTAAAAACTATAGATTTCTGACAATATTAGCATTAATCTTAGCAATAGGGCAAGTAGGCTTAACGCTCACTCTTTACGTGTTTGACTGTTATACGTGCGTGAAGCTATTGGCGTATAACTCATGGGCCAGCGAGATTCAGCCCTCCATCCCTTTTAGCGTGTCGCGATGGATCTTCAGCGGATGTATCCTTCTATCGATAGTTTTATTGATTTACGAATTTATTAGGGGAATCAGGGTATATTTTACGAGAAATATCTCTCTAACTTATACCAACGAGATAGCGCGCTGTATATGGTCGCTTAAGGGCTACTCGTACTTTTGCTTGTATGATCAGATCACTCCCAAGAATTTTTTCGATTACTGTGCGTTTTTCATCTATTTCACTTTTAAGAACTGTATCAAGTTGATTTTTGCTGACTCTCCGAGACAGGTCATCAACGGCCTTACCATATACTCAGTAGTGAAGAACGACAGACAAAAGGTGGTCAGCTCGTTTGAGTCCTTGTCAAAGGACGGGATCAAGGAGACCTGGGCCATCGTGTTCACCGTCATGGGCTTGTCGTTCATCATTTGGCTCATTTTCATTGTCAAGTTCTTTATTGCTGTTATTATTGCTACCTGCGTAGCGACAAAGGTTAACAGAGAAGGCTTCAATCTAAAACAATATGTGTGCGTTAGAATTAACGAAAAAGTTAGAGAATTATCTTCCAAGTACCATAAAGAATCTCTCAAACAGCTCAAGGAGGAAAATTCTAAACTTGGAGTGCAACCTACGATTCCAAAGTTACCAGATGTTGGACATGATTCATACTTATTTAAAAGAAAATCTCTTAGAAAATCTGGTAATGATTTATTACCACTTAACAGAAACCCAGCTGATGCTCCACCTTTACCACATATGGACTTAACTCAAAAATCTTCAATGAATTCAATGAGAACTCCTCCAACATCTTCAATGTCCCCTATTTATAATAGTGGTCTTTCTAAAAGAAATCCTAATGGAATTTATGGATATTCAAATGAATCTCAATTTTCAAACTCAACTGATAATTTATTAGGTGGTTCAAACTCTGATAGATTACCTCCACGCCAAGGAATGCCAAAACCTCATCCATTGGCATTCTCAAATAACCCCGGAAGTGGGCCTCCTAGCAGACCTTTTACTCCACCTAATGGACTTACCAGAACAGGAACTGCCGGCAGTCCAAGTACTCCAGGTAGCGGATACTCCAACCCGTTCGATGTCACTCCATTAAATACCGGCCCACCAAGCAGAACTGGCACCAGTACCACCTATGGACCACCTAGTCGTACTGGCACTGACATGTCGTTTGGATCACCAAGCAGAACCGGCACCGGTACCGCCTATGGACCGCCTAGCCGTACTGGCACTGACATGTCGTTTGGATCACCAAGCAGAACCGGTACTGGTACCGGCTATGGACCGCCTAGTCGTACTGGAACTGATAGGACATTTGTGAATGGTCCGCCTAGCAGAACTGGAACTGATACTGACATGTCGTTTGGGTCGCCTAGCAGATCATACACTGGTCATACTGTTGTGGCTGGTCAGGATTTCGCTGACGATCCACCTAGTCGTTCATACACTGGCCAAACGTATTTTGGTGATTCTCCTGGTAGATCATATGGGGAATCATCCTCTGCACCTTATCCAACTGGTGATAGACAACTTGTTGGTTCACGTACTGGTGCTACTATTAGAAGTAATGATCGCCCGTTAGCTGGTTCTAGAACTGGCGGATCAGACTTTACAATTTCAACTCCATTAAATGCTAATCATACAGCCACAGGATTTGGCAATGCAAATCAATCATCTTATCTAGCACAAGGACTAAGTACTGGATTTACACCAGCTATTCCTTATAATGACTCATTTTCTCCACAATCGTCAAATTCAGGATTCTCCGCAGCTACCAGTGTTTATACTAATAATGTTAATAATAATATTACTGGTGAACATATGGGAAGTGCTCCATATCCAACAAATAACGGATTACCAAGAATTGTTGAATCTACAACAGGCGGAAGTAATTTACCATACCCAACCACAGTTATATCTCCTCCTACTAACAGAGGCGAAAGATTGAATACCAGTTTAGATGTCCCTCAGTCAAGAAACGAGGGAATAGTCAGCCCAAACTCTAGATTATTGTTGATCAATAATTTATATGGTGGCGAAACTGACACCGGAGATACTGGTATAAGCCCAGTACTCCAAACATATAAAGATATGGGCTTGGAAGAATATCTAGGAAAAAGAAGATGATTTATGATTATATGAATTTACATACTTACAACTCTCTCTCTCTCTTACATCAAAATTATGCATTTTTCACGTTTAAAAGCAACTGTGTTTTTATTTTTTTATTATATTGTCTGGATTTTTTATTTTACTTTTATAGTTATTATATTATATATATATTGTTGCTATATATATAGTGATATATACATACATACATGGAATGGTTCATTTTTATTTACGTTTATCAGCTTCGTATTCGGCCCGCAATTTCTGTAAATCTTCTTCACTAACTGGAGGAATTTCAATATCTTCAAATTCATCTTTAGCAAGAAACTTAAAAGTATACCAATAAATACCAGCACTTAAAGAACCAAGAGCAAGAAATGTTAAAGCATTTGGCCAAAAATATTGTCTTCTAGCACGAATCATCAGAGGGGTCATTTTCCATGTACGTGTATCCTGATAAGGTGATACAGGAATTCTATTATAAGTTAGTATTAGTTAATAATATATTATTTCATCTTAAAATTATACATACATTGACCGTCTTAATGAATAGACGCTTCTCATGGTTATTTAGATATTAGTTACTGTTCACTGCCAATCGCCTGTTTTTTTTCTTTCCTAGTTTCCAGATGCACGGATGTATCGCGGTGCTCGGGTGCAGCTTGGGATGAGGTAGCAGCAGTAGTAGGTATAACTGATTTGAGAAAGAACCCTGCAAAGCTGTCTAACAATTTAGGCGATTTGCCGTATATCCAGGCTATGATCAACGAGTGTTTTGTTAGCACTATGTGGAATTTTGCAGGGTCATCGAGCTGCACTTGTATCTTTCTCCGCTTAGACAGTGCAGCCGCAGCCGCAGCGTCAACATCGGCGTCGGCTTCTAGTAGCTGCTTGCGCTTGCGACGGTACTTTCTGGACCATACGTCGCCCTTTATGTCGACGACGAAGTAGGCGTTTCCGCTTGGAAACGACAGAGCGTTTACGGTAGTCTGGTCGAGCAGACCGAGTATGCGGGCGACTTCGTCGCGCGCCGGTGGAGCGCCGTGGTGGAATACTGTAGTAGATAGGCCGGCGCCGCTGAGACTCTTGTGTTTAAAATGGGCTAGCGGCGATGGAAGATGGAAGTCCAGAAATGACCACGCGATTATCCAACGTACCATTGCCTTGTTTTTTGAGGGATTGAGAATGTGAACTCCGAAGTTATTAATGCTGTTCAGCTGTAGCTCGTCGATGATGGGCTGTAACGACGCAAATTGTCCAATCATTGTCGAGAACCATCTTATTTTGGAAGTCTTGAGCGAGTCCGCAATCATTTTCTTCACAAAGGCCACCTCACCACCAGGGTAAAACAATTCAGAGTCCAGCGCCTCGAGCGTCGGGTGCGACGCTAGGAAGTCGCTGTCCGTCTTGGACGCCGTGTCAAAGAACGGCGGGTTGCACATCGTCACCGCCGCACAATCGACAGCAGCAAACATACTGTCAGACTGGCTGACTGGGACAAGTTTGATTCGCGGCGCTAGGTGCGGGTTCGCAGATATTTGCTGGCCAGCGAGACTAACAGACTCCGCAGAGCACTCTGTAGCAATGAACAGACAGCTCTCCGACGCAGCAGCGCCTAGAAGGGGGTAAATGGCAGTGGCGCCAGTCCCAATATCAATGACAGTGTTTATAGTGTCGTCGTCGTTGCTGTCTAGCGCTAAAACTTTGAGTATCCAGTGGATGTAAGCCACTCTGTTTGGAAGCCTCGGACAGAGATGACCCTGGGGGATGGAGAGCTTGATGCCGTGGTATCGCTGGGCCAAATCCGCAGTCAAGCGACAGAGCTGCTCATGATCTGAAAAGTCAGTGGACGGGAACTCATACTGCGGCAGTTCTTCAGTGAGCCAGTCCATTGGTGTTAGTGTATTACAGCTTGAAGTACTGGCCATGAGCGCGCGAGCGGCCGGGCTTCAAAAAAAAAATATATATATTAACGCGTAAAAGTATCATCGCCAGTAAGCGCGCGCCAGCATGTATGGGGATATTGCTTATAAGCTAGTGCTAGAAGCCAAACGTTCGCGCGGACTTTCAACAACTCCAGAGTATCTGGATGAGTTAGTAAGACAAGTGGTTAAAGAGATTGAGATACTACAAAGGAGATTAGATGCCACTGGTGAAGCTGAGGGGGATACCCAGGACGTCTCGAAGAATGTCCAAGTGTTTGTAGCACATTTAATAATGCGTCGTAATAAACGGGCGTTGCTTGCGTACCAGCGTCAGCGGTCGACCGAGTTAATGGAACAGTGCTGGAACGATGTGGAGCCTAGCCTTGAGGGACTAAGTGTGGCAGAGAAGCAGTACTTTGAGAGCTACAATGAGCTTGTGACGGAGTACAAGAATAACATTATGGAAGTGGACTTGAGCGGCTCGTTGCTACCACCGTCAGAGGTGTTTATTGATGTAAGAGTGCTCAAAGATGCCGGCGAGATCCAGACCGAGTACGGCGTGTTCAACTTGACCAAGGACAGCCAGTTCTTCGTGCGGTACTCTGATGTTGAGAGATTAATCCAGCAGGGCTACTTGATGAAACTATAAATCTAGACGCGTTTATTGTGATGGTGATAATATAGAGATTCTAGGAGAACTCAGCTGCTATAATGGATTCTAGTGATATAGGTTCTGAGGAGAGCTAGTTACTCCTTGGTTTATTGTGTTGGATAATAATATATTACGAAAACTAACGAGGACCGGCCCTATTAGCTAGCAGTTTAATTCATGAACTTGTTGACAAAAGATAGGCCAATCAATGCTTCTTAGTTGTTCTGAATCTTCAAAATCTGAATCTGAAGTTATATCTGTTTGAAGTGAAGATACAGTCAGAAAATGACGAGAAACAAATCCTCCTTTTGGCCATTTAGAACTAACCAGTGATTCTGAATTCCACAGAGAAGTCAGTGACATACGACGTCTGTTTAAATGTGGAGTATTATGATTATTTTGACTTATAATTTTTTCTTGAAGTTTAAATAATTCATAACATAATCTTAAATTTGGCTGAATAATTATATTTAATCTTCTTGATCTCAAATAAAGGTATGCAGCTTCAAGTTTTAAACCATAAAATTTCATTAAATATCCAATAACCACTGTGGCCAGTCGTGATACACCAACTTTGCAATGAACTAATATTGGTAAATGATCATTTTCCTCAAAAAAGGTAAATACTTTATCCCATAAGTCAGCATGTAAAGAGTCAATTCCGTCATCTTTCAAGTCCTTGATTAGCATAACTTTCGATACAGGACCATCTAGACTATACACCTCTTCTCCAGTGTCCTTTAGCCAAGTTGGACACTCTCCAACTGAGATAACGGCACTTATTCCAAGCTGCGCAAGTAGCGGCATGTTGCTAGCATTGTCCAACGAGCCCAAATAGATATTAGGCAAAATCCTAGAAGGGATCAACGACCCTGACGATACTCTTATGTTAACGCGAGGCTCAATGTTATTTCGGTGGTTCAAGAGATCGCTGACCTGTGTGCAAGTTTCATGGTCCACTGGCTCTAAAGTGTCAGAGTGGAAATGTGCGCGTTTTGGTGAGAACCAATGTAGCGTTGATTCCAAGTCTTTAAGTAACAAATAGTCATTCTCAAATAAATAGAATGGTCTTCCATAGGTCGTGTAATATTCAATAATTGCATCATCTGCTGATAATTCTGTAGTATATATCAAGTAGAGACACATGAGTAACGATGTCTCTGTATATCCTTCAAAACAGTATATTAGACATGGAAATTTATCATGATCAGCAATGTATAAAAGTTTAAGAAAGTTAATAATACTAATAATATTAATAACTGATAATGATCCTAAACCAGGAAATGATCCCAGGGTTGGAAACTGTAAGAAAATCAAATCATCATGATTTTTAAGTTTCTTTTCAACAACTTGTAATGTTTGATCATCCATTAATTTAGACTGATGATAAACTTTAACAAACATTCTAAAATTTGGATACATATGATCAATAATTTCTGGTTCCACTCTATTAATTGAAGATCTTGATATAAAATTAGATTTATCACTAAAAATTAAACTTTTCGCAGGGTTGCAGTAATCTGGTGATGAGTCGCGCGAGTATCTCAGTAGAGGTATAGAACTCTCCTTGGACAGAAATCCTTCAAAAATTTTATAATCGTTTTCATTACCGACCCATATACCCTCAAATACTTGCTGTGCGGTAGTCATCTTCCAAATCTCATAAATTTCTTTAACATTAAAATGACTGTCGGGTGCCTTCAAGTAGTCATATTCGCTAGGATTATCGGGTAACAGAACCAACAAGGACGATAAGCTTGGAGACTGTGATATCTTGTCGCAGTCCTTAAGTATAAAAGTATTGTAAGCTTTAACTGGACTGATAATCTCCCTCTTTGGCCGAACCTGGAAGTCGTTTGTTATTGGTGGATTGTCCTTTAATGCAGCTAGTACATTGGCAAAATCTATCACTGTCAGATCTGAATCTGAATTTTCATCATCAGCATTATCAAAATTAGAATAAAAATCAGACTTGGAAATCGGTTCAATTTCATGTCTTTTAAATGTTGATTTAAAATGTAATTGTGCTAAATGTAATAATCTAGAAACCAGTTTACATAAACACTTATCATAATGTTTACTTTCATCATTATTATCAAAACAATAAACAACAATATCTGAAACACATGATATTTTTGGTACTTGAATTCCAAATGATCTAATTGAACATTTTCTATATTGAAGATATTTAAATATAGGCATATAACCAAGCATTTGAATATCTTTATAAATTTCTTCAAATATATATTGCTCTTTATTATCATCAGATTTAATTGTTTCTAATAATTCTTTAATAAAATTAATTAATTCATTATTATTATCAACAATACTTCTAATATCACTTAATATATTATCTAAACCAACAGTATTCCTTAAAATCATTGTCGAATCTCTACCGCTATTAACCATTAATAACCAGTGCCGAAGCCCATTAGGCGGCGACTCGTCAATACTCTGAAGCCAAGGGAAAACTTCCCCCGCCTCTGGCATACCAACCAGTTGTAGCTGCTCAAGTATATCAGCTACCTCGCCAGCTGATACTTCCATCCCGTATCGTCCTACACCTCCTTGCCTTTGCCTTTTTTGATAAGCGAGCAAGCCGCGGTTGCGCAGCCCTGTCCCCGCTAGAGTGAGCCAGAACCATGGTTTACTATGCTACACAATATTATCATGAAACTTTAATGTATTCATTTATTAACTTATACAAGGTTTTTTAATCTTGAATAAAATTCATCGAGTTTCGAATTAACTGGGGGTATGTTTAAAATCACCGCGACCATATAAGTCATAGTACATGTTGACTTAGATCAGGGCTCACACCGCTGCACCGCCTCTGAAGGAGAATTTTGCAGAGTTACAAGCCCGGGAGTTCTATATAAAGCGCGGCGATAGCCAGACCTTTCTAATTTTAGGATTTCAGGATTTCCGGATTTCAGGCATAACATGGTCAGACAAGGGGTTGTGTTGTTAATATTGGGCGCGCTAGTGCGCGGCGAGGACACGGTTGCGACGGCGGCCGCCACGCCAGCGGCTGCTGGCACAGTGGCCACTGCTGCGACGGTGGCCACTGCGACGCCAGCGGCCGCGACGGTGGCCACTACCGCAACTGCTGCGACGCCAGCGGCCGCGACGCCAGCTGCCGCTACGGTGGCCACTACCGCGACTGCTGCGACGCCAGCGGCCACTCCTGCGACTGCGGCCACCGCGGCCACCGTCGCCACCGACTTCACCACCGGCTTCTCCACCGACACCGGCACCGTCACCGAGTCGCCTACGATTATCTGGGCCACGGGCACGGTCAACGGCGTGCTCACCACGTACAAGACGTTCTGGCGCCAGACCTTTATGCACACCTACACAACGGCCACCGGGTCCGTCAGCCAGCCGGACCAGATCGCGTCGATGAACGTCACGGCGGACGCCGCCAGCATGTCGTCGGCGCTCCAGTCCAAGGCCACCGCCAGCACGTCCGCGTCGGCCGGCGCAGCGCCCACGCTCCGCGCAGCCGCCGTCCCCGTCGCCTTGGTCGCCGGCATTGCTGCCATCCTATAGGCCCACAGCCCTGCCAGCGCTGCCAGCCCAGCACTGCCGCCCAAACATTCCCCTCCCAAACATTTGCATTTTACCTACTCGCTACAGCGTTACACCTATATAGAATAAACTTATACATATACTACATATGTATACATAGACGCACGTCCCAGATCAGTCCCACTTGGTCCCACCCTAGATCGGCGCCAGCGGCTGCTACTCCGCAGTGCGCAGCGGCCAAATTTCTAGTGCTTGCGCCGGGGCACGTGGTATCCCCAACAAACCAATGACCAGTTGTCCGAAAAAAAAAAACCATTGGGATCTATAAAAAACAGTGGAGATCTCTGCAGCCGGCTAAAATCTCTGAGATTTTGTTTACTTAATTAATTAATAAAAATATGTCAATTCCTCCAGCTTTTCCAGACGTTTCTAAAAACGTTAACACCCTTTTAGGTAAAGACTTTTACCACTTATCTAAGGCCGCTTTTGATGTTAAAACAAAGGCCCCAAATGGTGTCGGTTTCACCTTTAAGGCTAAGACCGGTAAGGACGACTCAATTGCTGCTAACATTGAGACCAAGTTCGCTGACAAGGCTAGCGGTATCACTCTCACTCAGGGATGGTCCACTGCTAACTTTTTAGACACCAAGATCGAGCTCGTTGACACTCTTTCTCCAGGTCTTAAGGCTGAGGTCCTCACTTCTGTTATCCCAGATGGAACCTCCAAGGCCGCTAAGTTAAACCTTTACTTCAGTCAACCAAAGGTTAACGTCCGCGCTTTCTTTGACCTCTTTAAGGGCCCAACTTTCGCCGGTGACTTTACCGTCGCTCACGAAGGTTACATTGCTGGTTCTGAAGTCGGTTACGACATCAGCGGAGGTAAGGTCACTCGTCTCGCGGTCTCTGGTGGTTTCGTTCACCCAGTTTACGCTGTTAGCGTTAACGCTTCTAAGAATTTCAGTACTTATACTGCTTCTTACTTCCACAAAGTCTCTCCATTCGTTGAAGCTGGTGCCCGCGCTACCTATGACGTCAACGCTAGCGGATCTAAGCCAGTCGGAATTGAGTTTGCTACCAAGTACTTGTTAGACCCAACTGCCTTTGTTAAGGTTAAGTTGGCTGATAGCGGTGCCGCTGCTTTGGCTTACAACCAACAATTGAGACCTGGTGTTACCTTAGGTGTCGGTTGCGGTTTTGATGCTTTAAGATTATCTGAGCCAGTTCACAAGATTGGTTTCTCTTTATCTTTTGCCGCCTAAGTAAATATTATGCAACAGTAAATGATATTGAATGTAGTACTAAAAATATAGTGACGTAGTGGCTCTGTCTGAGATGGGCCAGCCCGGCGCAACGTGGGCCGAGGAGTCCGCGCAGTGCGCGCCGCCGCCGGCACGAGCCGCGGC
>JAJLYT010000060.1:0-61434 GCA_030571755.1 Saccharomycopsis olivae (nom. inval.) | reverse complement strand
CTGGGGCACCGTACACTGGGGCAGCGGCAGCGGCTGGGGCACCGTATGCTGGGGCAGCGGCGGCGGCTGGGGCACCGTATGCTGGGGCAGCGGCGGCGGCTGGGGCGCCGTATGCTGGGGTGCCTGCCGGTGGAGGAGAGTAGGCTGGGAGGTACGAGCCTGACGCTGCGTCTCCTGCCTCGGCCTCGGCCTCATCGGCCTTGCCGAACCGTTTTCTTGTCATATCCAATTTTGTCTTTGCAAAGTTGGCTTTAAAGTGACAAATACCGATAGCTTCAGTTAACTCTTCAACATTTCCTCTCTTTTCAGTAAATCTTGCAACAACATCAGAATTTAAATCAAAATATGGAATTTTAAGTTCTTCCATTCTGGTGTATAATGTATAGAAAATATTTAATTGCATATAATAAAATGAAACAAATAATGGTTTAATAAATTCAGCTTCTAAATAAAATAATTGAGGAAGTTCAGTTTTACAAATCTCATTGAAATAATCATACTCTTGTCTAGCAGCTTCTTCACTAGCTTGAGCTTTATATAATCTTTCTTCATCTTTTGGACTTTTTTCTTTCTTATTTTCAATTTTTGCAACAGAATCAGTATATCTATCTAAATCAATTTTTTTATGATTTCTTTTAGTTAACATTTTTCTAACTGTTTCAATAACTTTTAAAAGTTCTTTAGCCGGTCCAATAATCCGTTCCTGAATTAAAGCAAGATCTGGGGCAAGAGTTGATTTCATCTCAGTAACTAATGCTCTGTAAGCAGTACATGCTTCTAATCCTTCAGGACTATCTTCAGGAATATCATGATTAGGATCTGATGCTTTACCTGATATTGGTTTATATATTTCTTCAATTCCTTTAGAAAATTCAATTTGATGATCAAGTAATCCATTAACAGCTTTAAAATATTTATCACTTTCTTCGGATAACTTTTTAGTTTCAACTTCAAATTCTTTAAATCTTCTCTCAGCATCAACAAATACTGGATCCTCTTCAGCTTTAGTACCCATATTAAGCTTGTGTTTCATTAAAGTTGGAGCACGAGCAATGCCCTTAGTAAACCCTTTAATACTCATCTTTATATGTATCCTCTATTGTCAATCTTGCTAATATATTATTAATTAAATCCAGTATAAAATTACTTATCAGTGCAATATCAAGCACTCTTATTGCACTCGGTACGTGTGTCTTGCTCCCCTTGATGGCAAACAATCTTCGGGCTGGCAGGAAAAACTGGCAGGTAACCACTGTCATGTGAGAGCGCGTCGCCCTGGGCACACTCTGCTCGCCCAAATGACGTGGCACTCCAGAACCCAGAGCACAACACAGCTCAGCGGCCAAGCAACAAAACGCCCCGGTGGACAGGCCGTGCTGGCGTTCCTCTCTTAGATGTCCTCAGGAACGCCGAGTCCGTCGCAAGACACCAAAAAAAAATGTGCAAAAAAAAATACGACCTCGGTGAGGATTGAACTCACGATCTTGCGATTAACAGTCGCACGCCTTAACCAGCTTGGCCACGAAGTCACAGTTGTGAGATTTTGCTTTTTGCGTATGTCATTCGTTTGGGAATTATTTATCCATGGAAACCGCCGTTTGAGGGCCCTGTTGCTCCTAACACGTTCCATCTGGTTCGCCTGTATCCTCAGTCAACGAATATGTGCAAACTGTGTACTCTGGAGCTCTGTACAAGATTTGGCGGGAGTTTTTCCGGTATTTTGCTAGTTTGAGGAATATATCTGCTTTGGGCATAATATGGACTGAAAATACACAATTGTTTTATTGCAAAGGAAATATATTTAATGATGTTTACTACAACGTATACTTGTATGCCTTTATACCATAACATAGGTCGAAACAGCACAAATCACAGCATTTAAGAACTGGTTATGCTGAAAGGCAGTTCTACGGTAATCAGGTCGGCACGGCTCTTGCAGGTGCCAGAAAACTATTAGATATTAGATATTTAGCTCGCTAGAGTTGAAATGGAAGAAACTTTCAATGGTAATAGGCAAAGTGCGTACATTGATTGCTACAGGTTATTCATTCTAGATGTAGAGGGGGTCAAATTTCAAGGTCTGATAATGCATAGTATGATAAGGGAAAACCGGAAGATAATATAAGTGAAGCTAATAACTTTAGTGTCAATTCTGATAGGAAAAGTTTTTCCGTTTCTATTATTTTATCCCTCGGATAGCTGATAAGTGTGTGTGTGTGTGTGTGTGTGTGGGGGGCAGGGCCGATCAGTCAAAGTCTAGCAGAAAAAAAAAGGCTGAGTTAATCTAAATGATTATATTAATTAGGATGTATCATATACTTTAAAATTTGTTCAACAAGTCTTAATGAAATCTCGGAGTATTCCATTATAATAGGTTCGTTCTTTTGGGAGATAGCTGCCTCGTGGTACCTGCAAGGTATTTGGGAAGTGACGGAACACGGACCCACAGTCGGTAATATCCTAGTTAAAAGTTTATGGAATTACAAATTTGATCCACGTGTATAATGAATATCAGGAGATAATTAACTGGGTATGATTAATCAAATAATAATCTCATAATAGTATATTAATACCCGCTTTCACCGATGTTGGGAATCAATTGTAGGAGACCGTTAACTATACATGCAATGGTGACGTTTACACTGCATGTCGCACCAATTCATAAAAGCGATCCGGATAACTTCAGTAACTAAACAATTAATTGCCGCATTCTTTAATATAATGTAATGTAGCGGGGGCGGGGTAGAAGGGAGCGAACACCATAGCGGGGCTGGTGGGGGAGGAGAAGGAGGAGGAGGGGGAAATTAAAGACAAACCAGAGATATTATAAGACCCTTTTATATCATTGATATAATTATAACAAATTTTCAAATATTAAATTATAATAATTATTGATTTAAATTCAATAATAAATGTCTTGAATAAATTTAGAGGTGTCGCACACCGCAAACTTGATGTGTAGAGTATCTGAATTTGACCAATCAAATTGAGTGTTCATGTAAGCAGTGAAAAGCCAAAATGTACCGGACAAGCGGCATACTAGTAAACTTAGCATTAGTGAGTCGGCATCCGTCTCAACTTCTCATTTCTCCGCCGATCACGGACAAGTCTTCAGTCAAAATTCCCGCCAAATAGGTGCGGTTAGGGGCACTCGGACATTTGACATCCTATGCTTACTTCCTTATAAACTTGGAGTATCTTGTTATAATTAATATATGCATAAAAATATCATTTAGTTGATAATTGATTTATCGATTTAGTTATTATTATTTATAAATAGATAATAATTTAAAATAATATTTGCATAGTATTTGGTTTGTGTTAATATATCAAGTACCTTTAACATAGTTGCGATTTCACTTTGCTCACTTAAGTTAAGTTGATAATTTCATATTAGTCAATATTTTAGCAATTATAATACTTATAATTGAGAAGAATAAACAAACAAAATTAATATTGAATATTTTTTAAAAATAGTATATTGAAATATGGTACCCCTTCTTCCCAAAGTTAATTCTAGCCACAAGGCCCTGCACGGAAAGAGAGAGTTTCATCAATCTAGAATATCTGGAGGACAAAAGCTATCAAATATTGCACCTAAGGTAACTTCAGGTAATATTGATGAAATAGATACTGAATCATTATTAAATAAATTTTTAGTAAAGAATGATTTGAAATTTTTAGAAAATTACTTGTCCCTTCTGGAACCAACAGGAACTACCGGCTCATCATCATTACTGGAAGTAATGAATATAAGTTCTTTTAAAATTAATGGATCAACTAATAATAATAATAATAATAATAGAGATTTTGATTCTGATGATTCCATGTCTCATTTGAATGATTTAATAAAATTTAATAATTCAAATTCATCAAATAGGCAAACAATTACCAATTCAATAAGACTCCCAACTGCTAATATATCATCTCATGAACATTTAGTTAGTCAGTTACAGAGAAAAATCAATAGTCAAAATACTTCAATGATATCTAATGAAGATGGAGTATCGTCAAATATAGAGGCATATGTTAAGACCAATGATTTATTACTCTATTTCAAAATTTTCAATTATTTGATTAAATTGTGTGATTTGACTAGTTCTGGAAGTGTAAATAACCCAAATAATCCTGTATGTAAACTAGGAAAGAAACTTGAACCATTTTTCACTTCATTAGTTGAATTTTCCAATAGCATACTAGGAAGAGTAGGTGATGACGGTGATAATCTTGATACTTTTGATTATGATGCACTTATAAAGAATCCTATTCATTTTAGAAGTATGGAAAAGTTTCATAATAATATTGATCCTAAAGTTTCCAATGAATTCTTATTGACTCACTGGATAGTGAAAAATTATGACTCCCTTTCTTATAAGAATTTAAACTATTTTATGTATTTAATGGGTGGATTTAAACCTGCAAAGATTTACACCACCAGTAATGATAGTGCTGATTCTTTAAAGAAGTTGAAATCATGTTCTCGTTGCCGTAAAAATAAGATCAAGTGTGATTCAATGGCTAAATTACCATATAGTTGTTCAAACTGTTTCAAAAAGAATGTAAATTATATTAAACTTTTTGTTAAACATGCTGAATCAGGAGATAATACAGAAACAGATGAAAAATCAAACGTATCTGTTAAACCAGAAAGCATATATGGTAACTATTATGAACAATCTTCTGCTCCAAATTGTGATGAATTTGGATCATATGATGAAAAGACTGGAAACAATACTATACGCATGGGTAGATCGTCCTCGATTTTGACAACAACATCGACAGCGACAAGTTCATCAATGCTGCTTTCCCCCTCATCACCAGTATCATCAGTTAGCACCGACCACAAGAAAGGGTGCGACTGTGGCATAAAACACTGTTTGAGCGGACTTTATGCTAATGGTGAAGAAGATAAGAAAATGTCTAAAGGCACTGATTTGAAAGCTTTCTTAAGACTATTCAATATTAGCATTAAGAAACCAGTTTCAAATCACGAGTCATTAGATGTTTCTGTGAACTCGTGTGACGACGAAGACGCTGCCAGTGGAAATAGTGTGGTAACTTGTAAAATCCAGCTCATTTCATCAGATTTGATTCTTAAAAAGAAGTCTCACAAGAAAAATGTTTTAATCAAAACTTTGAATGATGATATAGCCAGTTTGAAAGCTCAAATAAATGAAATGGTGCTCAAAGAGCAAAAAATGCTCGCTCAGTTAGAATCAAAATTATCGGAAGATGGTATATCTTCTGATATTGATTCACTTTATGGAAATGATGATTTAATGAAATATTTGTTGAAACTTAAGAAACAGTTTCAGCAGGAAAAACAGTCTAAAAAGAGACTGTCAGATTCGGATACTGATAAACAGGAATTTAAAAAATTAAAAACAACAACAATTTTATCAACAAATGAACTTCTCCTATTAAACGGATTTAATGCGGTTATAGATAAACAAAAGAAACTTGATGATAATAAAAATAAAACTGATGATTCAAAGTATTATTCTTGGATTAAAGATAATTTAAATAAGAAAAGAACTTCAGAAGGTTTACCAGTATCTATTGCTCAAGCTCTTGATGAGAATGAAGATGATTCATCTTCTATACTTGAAAATCTTGTGGCTCCATCTGTTTAATCAGTGTATTTTAAATTTTTTAATTTTAATTCTCTATACTAAATGAATATTATGGGTTTTTCATGTTTTAAAGGATCTATGTAGATTTATAAGAGTGGCGCAGAAAGAGGGGCATTTTTATACACCGGGCGGGGATATGCGTCATAATAAGCTTGCATGGGGTGGGGTCTATTTTTCATTGAGTGTGTGTTTTATTTTTCATGTTTTACTTTTTTTTTTACTTTTTTTCAGTATAAGCTTTATTCTTTATTTACGATAAGTTCTTGGATTTTAAGACCAAACTCTAAAAATGCTAGTTATTTGAAAGTAACTAATGATACTGGTTGCCAGATAGCTGATTGGCTGGTCGTGCTTCTGCATGTGACCGTTGATTTAGAGCTACAAAGAGATGGACGATTCGTCTTTTAATAATTTGATTATCTAGTAGATTAAATAGGGTAATTTAAAACTAGTACTTGGGTTTTAATTAGTTCTCTAAGTTGTATAATTGGGCATGGACCCCGACACTTTAATAACACCTGTGTTTAGCCGCACTAGATTATGTGCCCGCGCACGATGCAAACAAACATATGGGGAAACTACAATATTGAGTTATTACATCAACAGGTCTTAGTGATAACGGTTACGGAAGCTTTTAGCGATGGGGATTTTTAGCTCTAAGAAAGCAGATAAGTATACTGCTGTACCTACTGATGAGGGTCAGTCATTGTATCAACTTTCTGATTCTGAGTCTCAGGCTAATACGTTACGTCCTGATGATGGAGTTCAAAGTGTTTTTACAGAATCTACAGCTATAGGACATGATTTAGATTCAATAGAAAACACTAAACTAAGTAGTTATGTTATAATAGTTGTATGTGCATCTGCTGTTGGAGGGATTCTTTTCGGATTTGATACAGCTATTATATCTAGTTGTCTAGTTTTCGTTAAAGGTGATCTAGGTCATGAACTTAGTTCTTTTGAGAAAGAAATTATTACCTCTATTACTTCAATAATGGCTTTATTTGGATCAATAGTAGCTGGAATACTTTCTGATAGAATAGGCAGAAAAACTGTATTGGCACTTTGTTGTATTATATTTATTGTATCTGCTGTGATTATGGGATTCTCAAAAAGTGTGTTTCAATTAGTAATGGGTCGCGCAATTGTTGGTATTGCTGTTGGAGGAGCCAGTATGGTAGTGCCAGTATTTATATCAGAAGTGGCACCAACAAAAGTAAGAGGAACTTTACTCGCGATTAATTCTATTTCGACTACTGGTGGTCAATTATTAGCATACTTGTTAGCGAACTCTTTAAAACATGTTAGTAACAACTGGAGGTATTCATTCCTACTCAGTGGAGTACCGCCTTTCCTTTTCGTGGTTATGGTTAAATTTATTCCTGAATCACCACGATATAATGTAATGAAGGGGAATATTGAAGATGCTGAGAGTGCCATAAGTAAGATTTTCCCAGAGGCTAATCAACAACAAGTGCAAGATAAGATAAGTTTAATTCAGAAAGATATTGATAAAATACCAAAAACATCAGATAGATCATTATTAGATGTTATTAAAAATAATAAGAGTACTAAAAATGCTTTACTTGTTGGATCAATATTAATGATTATTCAACAATGTGTTGGATTTAATGCATTTATGTATTATTCTGTTACTATTTTTAGTGAATTTGGATTTAATGATCCAATTTTTGCATCAATATCAATCGCATTAACAAATTTCTTATTTAGTCTTGTTCCCTTCTTCTTATTAGATAGAATAGGAAGAAGAAAGACTCTTTTATATACCACTTGTTTCTTGGGAATTGCATTATTTGTTGCATCATTTGGATATAGATTAAAGACAATTTCAACAGATGATAATAATAAATCTGCCAACGTGCTAATTCTAGTATCTATAATTGTGTTCGTTGCCGCTTATGCGTCTGGTTTGGGAACTGTTCCTTGGTCGTCTGTCGAGCTCTTACCATTAGAAGCTAGAGCTATTGGAGGAACTGTGATTACTTGTTGCAACTGGTCTTTCAACTTTTTATTATCACTTACTTATTTGACCCTTATGAACGTATTCTCTGCTGGGTTCACATTTTGGTTCTTTGGAATTATATGTATTGTCAGTTGGGTATGGATCTTTAAAAGATATCCAGATGTGAATGGTATCCCATTAGAGCAGATTTCAAAAATCTTTGAAAATGGAGTCGATCTTGAAGTAGCAGATCAACTACGTAGATCAAGTCGTATTTCCACTGGAAATGCTTAGACAATGATTTTGTATTATATATTAATGACACTATGCTTTTGAATTTTCACTGTATGTTCCTGCAGTTTGTGGCTATACACTATCCCAGTGCACAAACTGCACAAGAAATATAAAAAGGGCTAGATTTACAAGTGCAGACTTTAAATATGCCTTTGCTCAGAATAATTTTCGAAGATGCCAAAGCTTTTATTGCAGCTGGAGAAAGTGTAGTGAGGCTGTCTCTTGTGCCGTTGACGCTGTCGTTACTCTTCGCCGACTGGACATTTACTGATGTTGAACGATTCGGGCAAATCATTCTAAAATTCACAGCAGAGATGCTACACGTTATTCCCTGTGTTCTTGGTCAAGTTGGATTAATAACTTATGAGCCCATTGAGGAGATCAAGAAAGAAAGAGAGCGGCTTTTGAGGAATGAAAGTAGTGTTTTTCGTAGGTTCTATTTAAGGCTGTTTATGAAGTACACAACAGGACTTAAAATTCTTATAACTCATTCAGAAAACTTTTATAAGGAGATACAAAAGTCCTTTTTCATTTGGGGTGAAAGATACGCCCAAATACTTAGTATATGGACACTTACGAAATCGGTAGAGCGTTGGGTATTTCACTATCCCAGATGCCTCATCAAACATTTGTTTGATACTCTTGGTCTTGGACGGGAACAAAAAGATAAGAATTTGAGACCATACAATTTGAGTTCAGCAAATGGGAAAAAAAGAGATAATCCAATTGTCTTAGAGGAGAAGTTTGCAGATACGCCATCTCTTCCACCGAGCATTGTAAGCTTGCTAAGTGCATTTGAACATGTTCACAGTAGTCAGCAGGAACAGAAAAATAGGTCTCCAGAAACTGATAATATTAATTCTGCATATAGCAGTTTGGTAGATGATGAGGGAGAGCATCTCACCTCTCCATTGGATTACAAGCACGAAAGAGGCTTCGCCTTGAAGGAGTTTGGGGATTATGAGGCTGTCAAGAAGTGCATTGCTGAGATAATACACAACGAAGAGCACGATGATGGATCATTGGGCCCAGTTTTTGTAAGACTAGCTTGGCATTGTTGCGCTACGTATGATAAGAGTACGGGTACCGGAGGATCAAATGGTGCTACTATTAGGCTGCCCCCAGAATCTACTGATGCTGGTAACACCGGACTGCACACTGCGATACGGGCATTAGAAGTGGTTAAACAGCAGTTCGCTTGGATAAGTTATGCAGATCTCTACACTTTTGCTGGTGTAGTGGCTATTGAAGCGATGGAAGGTCCAACGATTGAGTGGCGTCCAGGTCGCACCGATGTGTCTGATTTGAAGTACGTTCCACCCAATGGCAGATTACCATTAGGCACAAAGCATGCAGACCACATAAAGGATGTATTCTACAGAATGGGGTTTAACGATCAAGAGATTGTGTGTTTGATTGGGGCACACACATTGGGCAGAACCCACAAGATTTATTCTGGCTGGGATGGCAAGTGGACGGAACATCCCACCAAGTTTGATAATGATTTTTTCAAAGTTTTACTCGAGCAAGAATGGAAGCTGGGAAAGGTTCCAGAGACCGGAATGATGCAGTATTATAATGAGGACCACAGTATCATGATGCTTCAAACGGACTTGGAAATGGTTTTGAATCCGGAGTTTTACAGGTGGGTGCAAGTGTACGCGACCGACGAGTCCAAATACTTTGAGGATTTTGCCGAGGCGTTTGCAAAACTTTTGGAGTTAGGAGTCGACAGAAATGAAGATGGGATTGCTATAAAGCAGAAATGACAGGCACATAGAGTTAAACGGTGTAGAGTAACGCGCGGAGTGAACGGCATTCATGTTCAGCGTAGTTTGCAGCAGCGGGTTTTTTCGCGCGTAATTTTTTTTATTTATTTATTTAGTAAACAGGGCATCGCGGTTAGGCATGAAACTATGGATATAAACCCCGCCGAATTGAAGCTTTTATTTGTTTCTTGGATGGAGGAAGCGGCTGCCCAGGCAGCTGCTAAGAACTCGCGCGCGACGATTGGGATCAATATGGCTTTAGACTCGCTTAGGAAACACGACAGTGCGCCTCTGAGCCCAACGGATCTATTGAAGATCCAGTATATCGGTGAAAAGAGGGTCAAGTATCTAACTGATAAGCTCAAAAAGTATTGTGAAGCAGAGGGTTTTAAACTACCTGACTCTTTTGACTCGTCTTCAAGATCCAATGGAGCCTGCGATTCATCACCACTAAGATCTACTAACGACCTGGGGCAGCCATCGCAGAAGAAGCGGAAGCGAGCGTACGTTCCAGGTAAACGATCTGGTGGGTATGCCATTTTAATAGCGTTGGCAAAATTTGATAGAAGACGAGAAGGGCTAACACGGGAAGAGCTTTGCTCTAAAGCTGCTCCATTTTCTGATAAAAGTTTTTCTAGTAATCCATCTACGAAGCAGTTCTACTCAGCGTGGAGTTCAAGCAAGACGTTAATAAGCCATGATTTAATTAAAGGTAGCGGAAGGCCCACGCATTATTATTTAACAGACGAAGGATTTGAGTTGGCTAAAGTTCTTTTAAGGTCAGAAGGGGAGGAATTAGCTGATGATGAACAACTGACAGATTCTCTTATTGATGATCCACTGAGTCAGTTAACAACTGAGTCTCAAGACAGCGTGAGACAGTCTATATGGAAACCAGAATCATTTGAGATAGTTGTTATTGTTGATAATAGAGAAATTAAATCCAGAACAGAACGTGATTTTTTCCTTTCACGATTAAATGGTCTGGGAATATTGGTGGAGACGCAGTCATTAGCGGTAGGTGATACTTTATGGATAGCTAGAAACAAACAAACAAATGAAGAAGTTGTTCTTGATTTTATTTTAGAAAGAAAGAGATTGGATGATTTAGTAAGTTCAATATTTGATGGAAGATTCTCTGAGCAAAAGTCTCGATTATCAAGGACGGGAATAAATAATGTATATTATCTAATAGAAGAACAATCAGGGTCAGATATTAGCAAGTTTTCAGAAGCAATTAAGACATCAATTTCAACTGCTATAGTTGGTAGTAAATTTTTTGTTAAAAGGTCTAAAGATTCAGATGAGACTACTCAGATTCTTTTAACTTTAACTCAAATAGTTAAAAAGTATTATAAAGAAAAGAGTTTATTAGTGATAAAGTCTAAAGCATTAAATACACAAGCAGATTACAAGAAGACATTACAAAGATATAAAGGAAAAGTTCCTTTGAGTGAGCCATGTTTATTATTTTCGGCATTTCAATCTACTTTGAATAAGACCAATTTAATGACGGTGAAGGAAGCTTATGTTAAAATGCTTATGACAACTAAGGGAGTAAGTTTAGAGAAAGCAATGGCTATACAAAGCCATTTTCCTACCCCAAAAGCATTGATTTCAGCTTACATTAGACTAGGCAGTGACAATGTTGCCAAACGACAATTGATCAGACATAAGACAGTACATGAGGTTGGCGGCAGAGCAATTGGGCCAAAATTGTCTGAGAAGATCTTTGAAAATTGGGGTAGAATTAGTTATGATTAAGATACGATCCAATTTGCTACAATTAATAATAATAAATAGCTCTATGATATATTTCATCTGTAAATAATATAAGAAAATTTCATAATAGAGAGTTTTTAATAATATACAATAATGATTTTAATAGATTAATCCCAAATTATCTATAAAACACCCAAATAATCTTCTTTAATTGTACCAATAGCATAAATTTCATTTACATCTGTTCTTGTTGCAACTAATTTTAATCTTATTCTACTACCTTTTTCAATTATTTGATCTTCTGATTCATAAGATGGAGGATTTGAATTTGGATTAAAATGCATATCACTTGGAACTAAATGACTTGAAATAAATACTGATAATGGACCAGCATAAGCAAATACTCCCATTTTTGTTACACTACTAACAACAGCATCCATTACTTCATCTCTAAATGGTTTCCATACCACAGCTCTGTATTTAACTTCAAATTCAGCAGTTCCACTTTGTGGTAAAACTTTACCTTGTCCAACATCAATCTTCATAGAATCTAAAACACATACTATATAACCAAATTGTCCAGTACAAGTACCTTCCACATCTGTAAGAAGTTTATTTCTTAAATATTGATTCATTTGAGGTCCAAAATAGGACGGATGTAATTGTAAGTTCAATGAAAGATCTTTAATGAAAAACATAGCTAATTAAAATATTTGATAAAATAACAATCAATCAATAAAAATATAATGCCAATTCTATATTATATCACGCGTCGTGGATGATAGCCCCCTTCTATCAAGCCGCCGATGTTGTCACTTGTGCTGGCTTTCTCTTTTCCTGAATGTGCTGATATTTCACAGCATGTGGTGTATGGATGTATGGCAGTCCAAAATTTTTAAAAATCAGAGAGTGAGAGAGAGTCTAACGGATATACCAACGAGTAATGTCTCTGCATATCGGAAGAGTGAGTAGCTGGATGAGATATTTTTTTTTAGAAGAAGACTGTTTTACTAACTTTGTATAGACTGGTATTTCATTTGCCAGACTTTGGCACCACGTTGATGTTGCAAAGGAGGAAAGAACTTTAGGTAGATTAGCCTCTTCAATAGCGACAACATTAATGGGAAAGCATAAGCCAGTTTACCACCCAAGTACAGATTGTGGTGATTATGTTGTTGTATCAAATTGCTCTCAGCTAAAAGTAACAGGAAATAAAATGACACAAAAGACTTATTGGTCTCATAGTACGAAACCAGGTCAATTAAAACTTGTAACAATGGAGACTATGGCCGCTAATAAAGGATATAGTGAATTACTTAGAAAAGCAGTTAGTGGAATGTTACCAAAGAATAAGCTTAGAAAAATTAGATTAGAAAGATTAAAGTTATTTGATGATTCAGAACATCCATATAAGCAGAATCTTGTTGCTCATTGGGATCAACAATCACAAGTGAAAAAACTTCTTGATCAACAAGTTAAAAAGTCAGATAAGACCAATCAATAATTTCCTTGTTAAAAATTCTAGCATGTAAATAAATAAATGAAAAATTACTACTAAATTAATTTAATTGTATTAAACTTTTTTTTTTTTTTTTTTACTATACAAACTATTAAAACGTATAAATTTTAAAGTACAATAATAGGTACTACTAAAAGAATTAATCCAATAATATTAATTTATTAACGAACACTTAAAGTAGAATGATCAGTATACATTCTTGGTGTAATGTTCATAGCCATTAATTCTTGGAATAATAATTTAGCAGCATAAGGAATTTGAATTTGATAAATATTTGTCTTATTTTTACAAGCTCTGCACTCAAATTGATTCTTTTTTAAGTTTGCAATAACACTCATTAAACCACAAATTCCACAAACATGTACTCTGAAAGCATCTGAAGCTTCCATTAATCTTTCACGTAAAAATGCTGATGTACCATGTGCAATCATACAATCACGCTCCATTTCACCAAATCTAAGACCACCATCTCTAGATCTACCTTCAACCGGTTGTCTAGTAAGAACTTGAAGTGGTCCTCTAGCTCTTGCATGAATCTTATCATCTACCATATGTCTTAATCTTTGATAATATGTTGGACCAAAGAAACATTGTGCCATTAATTTTTTACCAGTATGTCCATGATACAATACTTCAAAACCTCTAGAATGATATCCATGTTGTCTTAAAAGCTCTGAAATTGCTTCAACAGTAACGTCAGTAAATGGTGATGCATCACCTTCTAAACCAGTTAATGATGAAACCTTTGATAATAAACATTCAATTAAATGCGCAACTGTCATACGAGATGGAATAGCATGAGGATTAATAACCAAATCTGGTACAACACCTTCAGCTGTAAATGGCATATCTTCATGTCTATAGGTAATACCAATAGTACCTTTTTGTCCATGTCTCGAGGCAAACTTATCACCAACTTGAGGTACTTTGGTAGTTCTCATTCTTACCTTAGAGAATTTCAAACCTTCTTGGTTAGTAGTCAAAAGAACTTGATCTACAATACCATTTTCAGTAATTCTCAAGGCTGTAGAAGCATCTCTCTTGGTATGGAACTTAGTTCTTTGACCTAATTCTTCGTTATTTGGTGGAATAGGAGCAGTTTTACCAATAATAACATCACCACCAGAGACTCTCACTCCAGGGGCAATTAATCCATCTTCATCTAATTTTTCATACGTCCCCTGCTTCAATCTTAAAGTATTACTACGTAAAGGTTTCTCAAATTCCTCCACAAAGTTCATACCTTCTCTTCTTTCTTGATCCATATAAGATCTGAAAAACAAAGATCTGAATAAACCACGATCAATCGATGATTGATTCATAATAACAGAATCTTCTTGGTTATAACCACTATAACAAAGAATTGCAACAATAGCATTTTGACCAGCTGGTAATTCTCTAAATTTAAGATATTCCATAGATCTTGTGGTGGCCAAAGGCTTTTGAGGATAATAAAGAATATTAGCCATTGTATCCATTCTAACACTGTAGTTGGTAAGGAAAACTCCCATAGCTTGCTTACCCATAGCAGATTGATAAGTATTTCTCGGAGATTGATTATGATCAGGGAAAGGAATAATAGAAGCAGCAACACCTAAAATCATAGAAGGATGAATTTCACAATGGGTCCAAGTTTGCTTACTTGAATTATATTTGATCTTAATTCTCTGAGCTGGATCTGATATTTGATTTGGATCCATAACAGTATCCTTGGAACCTTCCAAATCTTCAGGAGTCATTGCAATCATTGTTGTTTCTTCTTCTTCAGCATCAATATACTCAATAATACCATTAGAAAGTAATGATGACCATGTAAAGTCTTCAAGCTGTTCACTGTCTTCATAATCGTCCATATTTCCATCTAATTTTGCTTGTGTATCTACTAACGCCTGAACGTGTCTCTTCTCTAATTTCAAATGACCATCTTCAACAACGAATAATGGTCTGTAGACTCTACCAGCATCAGTGAAAATTTTAAACTCTTTTTCTCTGATATTTCTGACGATAGAAACTTCACAGTTAATATCACCCTTTCTTCTCAATCCTCTTAAAGCTTCATCAATAATTGATGCATCTTTTTGAACACCAACCCAAACACCATTAACGAAAATTCTAGTTGACTTAGTATCTTTATGAGGCACATAATCTTCAAGAGGATCCATACCCCATTCTTCCAAATATTCAACAATTGCCTCTGATGGACTTCCCACAGAGATACAGGTCATTAATGATAAATTCTTCACCAAACCACAAGCCTGACCTTCTGGAGTTTCGGCAGGACAAACAAGACCCCAATGGGAATTATGCAATTGTCTAGGTTTAGCAATCTTACCATCTCTACCAATTGGAGTGTTGGTTCTTCTCAAATGTGATAATGTAGATGAGTATGTGTATCTGTTCAAAACTTGAGAAACACCTGCTTTAGCAGACATGGACTTCTTCTGCTCACCCCAGTTACCAGTAGCCAAGGAATATCTCAAACCATCAGTAATAGTAGATGGTCTAATGGCTAATGATAAGTTGAAATCTCTGTTATTCTCAACACATCTTTGCATGTATCTGAAAATATCTCTAGAAAGTTTTCTAAATAATAAACGGAATAATTTGGCTAATAATGGACCAGCTAAATCTAAACGCTTCTTACCAAAATGATCTCTGTCATCTGGTTCTTTTCTCTCTAAGGCACATAATAATAATTTATTAACCATATAACCTAAAAAGAAAGCTTTCCGTGATTCAAAACCTTCTTCTCTGGTAATATGTGGTAAAAGTTCTTTCTGTAAAATATCTTTAGCATATTGAACACGCTTTTCTCTTCTAATACCAAGAACATTACCTCTTCTACCAATAAAATCTAAAGCAACTTCTCTTTCTTGAATAACAAAAGCTTCTTCAATGGAAGGCTTTAATAATTCTAACATTTGCCAATCATTTTCATCATAACAAATATGTTCTATTATATCACCATCAGGAACAACACCTAAAGCTCTAAATACAATAAGTAAAGGAATATCTGCCTTAATATAAGGTAAAGTAGCCTTAATTGTATTGTTTCTCATTAATTTAATCTCTAAATTACTAATCAATCTAGAACCATTATCAATAGCAGATCTAACTTCAGATAAGAATTGAATTGGTGAAGGAGCAGATTTCTTGAAAACTTGAACAATATTAGCTGCTGCACGCTCTTGAGCAATTAAAACTTTTTCAGAACCATTAATAATAAAGTAACCACCCATATCATATGGACATTCTTTTAATTCATAACAATCAGCTTCTGAGAAATCTCTTAAAACACAAAATTTAGAACGTAACATAATTGGAACTTTACCAATTGGAGCTAAAGGACCATTTGGTCTTCCTGCATCACCATCAATTCCATCTTCTTCTTCAACTCTCCATTGAACTTCTGAAGCAGGTACAATATTATTTGGATCATCAATAGATACTAAAACTCTTTTACTAATTTGAACTTGTAAATATGATGAATAAGTTAAATTTCTTAATCTTGCTTCTTGTGGAAATAATTGTCTAACATCACCATCAGGTTCAGTAATATTTGGTCTAGTGATAAAAATCTTTCCAAAAGTAATTTCATATCTTTTATTTTTATTATCAGATTCAGTCATATGTTGAGCTGGTTGATCAAGAACTAATGATGGATCTTCCCAAACTAATTCTTGAATTGTAGTACCGACGAATTCATCAAAAGAATCAATTTGTTGTGACACTAAACCTTTCTCTTGAAAAAAGGATGAAATAACTGCCCAACAATCTTCTGGTTGAATCTGCTGTTCCTCATAATCAGCATAGCCGTATGGATCATCATAGCCATCTACTTGATCGCCTTCATTTTGGTACACTAGAAAGTATTAGTTAAACTGACCTTAATTATTCAATATTTTTCAAATCAAATAATAATCTATGAAAAAAGAAATTCATAGAATACCATAAGACACATCAATAACATCATTTAATAACCTCAATATTTTTACTTACCTTCAGCCATAATGAATTATACAGCAACGTCGATGACACACACTTGTAGGTGATACTGTCAGCTAGTTTACTACAAACACCAACTGCCACCCACTTATGTTTTTCAGTTTTCGAAATGCATATTACCCTGCTCTGGGGAAGAATATAATCTGGGTAACGATAGTAGGAGCTCTGCATGGTGCGAGAAAAAAACTCAGAGGTGAAAAATTATTGAGCACTGTAGTTGGTCGGCACAGATGATAAGACTGAACCTTAAGATATCAGGGATATTCAGAAGAACTCTCGCCAGTGTGGCAGAAGAGCCACCAAAGTTATCAAGCGAGATTAATAATAGTATTGAATCAGCAACTGGTAAGATAAATGCTCAGTTTGCCAATAGCATTCATAGTCGAGTGAAATCTAGCATTGACACTGGAGCTGCTCATTTCAGAGTTGGTGGCGATCAAAGATATTTCCCAAAAGCAAGAGTTATTCTTTTAAGACCAAATGCGAAACATACTCCATATCAAGCAAAATTTATTGTTCCAAAATCTTTTAATAAATTAGATTTAAGAGATTACTTATTTCATGTTTATGGACTTAGAGCTCTTAATGTTACTACACAACTTTTACCAGGAAGATTCGTGAGACAAGGTAATCTGCCAAGATATAGAATGGGTCAAATTAAGAAAATGACTATAGATATGGAAGATCCTTTTGTTTGGCCAACTGAAGAAAGTGTTGATAAATCACATATTGAATTAGAGAATGAAATAACAAAATATTCATCAGAACTTTATCTGAAAGTTGGATCTGATCGTTATACACCATATAAAGCTTTTGAAGGTGTATATAAATATGATGATAGATATGTTAAACATTCATCTGAAGCTTTTATTCCTAAATTATTAGGTAGAAGATTAAAGAATGAGAAGCTTAATGCTGAAAAGAAGTACAGTCAAGCTTTCGATGATGAACTGCTTGAAACTTACTTGAGAAACAATCAGTGAATGATATATATATATATACATAGGCATTATTTGTAAATAAAAAATTTCCTACTAGTTACAATTTGTAAAATAAAGAAATAATGTTGAATTATAAAAACTATACGTTAAACTAATTAATTTATTGGAGTGCTAGTCATGCATAGAGGATAGGCCAACCTTGAGGGCCATTTCCTAATTTGCGCCAGGCCCTTCACAACATTTTTAGTTGACGAACACGTTAAATACATTAAATCATTGACTGCAAAATGATTTAATCTTAAAAAACAAAAAATAAAAAACAAAAACAAATAAATAAATAAGGATATGGATATGGATATGTTATTCGCATATTAGCTTTGAATGACAATGTCTATTCTGATTTTTCTCTGCCAACCTTTATCCAGCCAATACCTGAAAACATACCCTCCGAAGCAGCTGGAATATCGTCATCCATAAGATCGTAAACTTCATCATCATCATTTGATGTAATCTTTGTAGATTTTGCAGCTTGAGGGGAATTGCTAGTTACTGGAATATTCTGTTTAGAAGAGGGTTTTGGGGTTTCTGGATTAGTAGATTTAGCTGGAGATTTCTGTGAGTTCAGAAAATCTCCTCCTAATGCAATACTACTTTTAGGAATAGTCGATAAAAAGCTTTTCAAAAATGAGCCCACATTACCAGCAGATTGTGGATCCTGCGAAGTTTGCTCCTTGAATTGGTTAAATAATGACTCCATATAAGAGCTGGATAAACTATCTTCATTAGAAACAATGCTAGTCTCAGCTATCACCTGGGCAGCATCGTTTGTCAGGTCGTAGAAGTAGCTCTTAAAATAGGTCAAGAATGGAGTCTGCGGCGCAGGGGTCTTCTCCACCTTCACTCTCAATAGTTTTTGCTTGATAACAAAGGTCAGGTAAGACTTGATATCTGACAAGAGCACTTTAAACCCATCGTGCAAGTTATCGACAAACCCTTCAATGTCGTGTTCATGCTTATTCAAGAATGGGGCGATGTGGTAATGATAAATGTACACAGCACCACGGGTCTGAGGAAGAATAAGCCAAAGCTGGAAATAAAGCTTGATAATAGAATAGAAGGGAATAAATTTAATAAGAACCCAAAATATATTTTCAAAAGCAGTATAACAAGCAAAGACTGTCCAATACAGAAGCCAAAGCTCTGAAAGACTAGCATCATTTGCCTGTAACGCTTTATAAGAGGCAAACACCGGGAATAAAACTGATATTATAAAACTAGTAGTTAGTATATAGAATGATAAAAATAAATAAATAATAAAAAATAAACAACAATAATAAACAAATAATAGTAAATACTAAATAATAAACATTAAAAGATATGATTTGTATTATTGTGTTAACTTACCTCAGAAAGCTAAATAGTAAACCAAACATAGTCACAAAGGAGTGTAGCACAAATATTGTTTAGCCAATTATATTTGAATAGATAGTTCGATAATAATTTTTTTAGTATTTTAAGATTAAGCTTAATTTACCACTTAATATATTGTATAACTGATTGTTTTATTTATTATAATGTATCAAATAAAAAAATCGTAAGAATGATGTCAAGTAAGGAGATATAATTTGCCTCTCGATTTCCTATGATGGGATGCGATGAGGGGGGTGAGTACCTTCTGCATAATCGTATATATAGGCGCTGTCAAGAAGCCCGGAGAGAGGGACCTACGCTCGTAAAGCCAAGGCACACACACACACTACGCTAGCCGACGGCCCTAAAAGCTAGCTCTTACAGAGCTTGCCAGGACGCTGCGTGCTTGCAACGACACTGTGCTCTGACGAAGCGAGTTTTGGGTGCTGGTGGAATAGGAGACAGAGGGTGAGCGTGCGACATACCTGCGCCCGCGATGATCTACAATCACGTAATACCTATGATTTAACAATTAGCCGATAGTAATAAAAGATATGAGGGAGAAGTAAAAAAACCAAATAAAATAATAATAAAAAAAAAAAATGATAATATATGTATATATAAAAAAAATGAAAACATCTAAAAATGAGTAAATTTGAAGGAATGGAATAATTGCGGGTTAACTAACTATGCATTATCGTTATCGCTAAGTGACGAAGTTTTGAAAGTATCTCCCAGGCTGGTCGTTTCTGATCGCTAATCTAACAGCATTTAATTTTGCTTCATAGATTATACGACACTCGTCCCAAACCATGTATTCGTCTTTTAATTTTAAGAATAGCAACACTTCTGAGTTAGTTCTATCTCTGGTAAGATATCCAGTAGATGTATCTTTTCTGCATAAAAAGCATTTTCTTTCTCTAGCATGTCCCTGAGCAGTTTGAATACATGATGTGCAAAAACAATGACCACACGACTTGGAGTATACAATTGTGAGACTATCGTCATTTTCGGCACATATAGGGCACTCTTGTAGCGTTAGTCTATCCCTATTAGATTTTAAAAACTTTAAGGCAGCAAATGTTAAGCAGAAAAAAACATTAGTAACATCTTTCTGCTCAATAGAATAGTCTTTAGAAGTAACTAAACTATTTCTAACTTTCATAGCACAATCAAATTTTAAATGATTTCTCACAACTATAGCCAATTGTTCAAGTGCTTTATTTCTCAGAAAAGTTAATAAATCAGAATTTAATAATCTACCTAGATTTCTTAATACTGAATCTTGCATAAATCTAGAAAACATACTTCCTTTATCAATTTTTTCTCTTAACAGTGGTATATTATAACAGATATAAATTAATGTAAAAATAGTTTCTAAAAGTTTAACATTGTAAATATCAATAGAAAATACATCCCTGCAAAACATCAAGATTAAGTGATCAATAATCATATCCATCTCTTTGAAATCAATTAAACTTTTAAAATGTTGTTTGTATTTCTCTAAAGGAAAGACACAATCTATCTCATTGCTAGATAAAGAATTAAATGAATGCTTAAATCTAACAAGTTGTATAGTCTCAGAGTCTGAATCTCTAGAGCTTCTTGAAATGAAACCATTCATATCAAAAGTAAATTGATTTACATTCCATTGACCATTTGGATGAAATATATTCTTATTGAATATTGTATTAACCATTGATTGCATTTCTGAGAGGAAAATCTTCATGACCTTTTCCACGAATTCAAAAGTCAGAGATTTTAGCATTACTCTAATATCTGCAAAACAGCATCCAAATACGCAGTTTAGCATATTGTAAACTGACTCAGGCGCAAGTCTTAGTCTGTCTAAAAATATAATCTCATTCAACTTAACATGGTAACTTCCTTGAATAACTAATGTTTTGAGTGTGAGACTCTGGAGTGTGATTGATTTCAAGGCCTTGAACAGTTCATTAGTGATACTCAATTGTGAAAGCTTAGAACAGTTTTTAATACTCAACTTACGTAAAGTATCAAAGTCACCCAGTAACTTGTTAACTCCAGTATTACTTAATGATATTTCAAACACATTATGTAACAGACGACCATGGATAACTTTCAAATCTGGCACATCTACTATTTCTAAGGATTGAATTCGACAGTTCCTAAGACAATCCAAATTATCTATTCTCACTTGACGGAGAATTAAAGCACTTAATGGTCTTGTATAATTTGTGACTAAATTGAATGATTTTAATGTGCATCCCAGAATGTCAACATCCCGAAGATTTTTAAACTCAAATTTGCTATTGTTGAAGGCACTCAAATTCAGACAATATGATAGACGAATACTAGTTATATGTGGTGCAACAATATCAAATTCATGCAATTTATCACAACTGCTAATTTGCAAATTATCTAATTTCCTCAATGGTGTATCTGGTAAGCCAGTAAATGACTGACAATTGATGATATCAATAAAGCAAACTTCATCAAGCGATACATGATTTGTAGTGACTAGTTCACAATTTTTTAACAGGAAAGTTTTCACTTTGGATATATCATTATTGATCTGTTGTAATTTTGAACAGTTATTAATATGCAATGTGCCAGAAAATGATAATGTACTTGGTAGCTCTTTTAAAGATTCTAAACTTTCGAAAGATGCCCTTACTAAAGTAGACCCACCACAATTCAATGTGGAGAGCATCTTGCAATTCCGGAGATCCATTACATTCAAGCAGCTTGAATGCAAAAGATTAACTTTCTCAATACTTTGGCAAGAGTCAATGTTTAGTATCAAAAGATTTGGCATAAAAAATGCATCGCCAATTTCTTTGATACTTTTCAAGGAGAGAAGTGAAAGAGTGTTCAATGATTTACTGGAAATATTTGCTGTTGTAAGGTTCTCGCAATTCTTGATTACTATCGCATTTAACTCATCGCCAAGTCCTTGAATTGTATGGAAAGACTCACAGTCAGAAACATGTAACTTCCTTAACAAGGCAAAATGCGAAATATCAAGACTTTCAATGAAAGGTGAGCCAGATATTGAAAGCAGTCGAAGATGATCTAAACGGAGAGAGAAGTTCTTAATCCGTAAATTTTTAATATCAAGATTTCTTACAGATTGCAATCCATCAAGTGAGGTCAATGGAACATCATCAACAGTAACATTAATAATGTTGTCCAAACCACAATCTGTAAATTCTAATACTTCACATTTAGAAATCTTGAAATGAAGTAAGTTCTCACACTTCATATTGTTGAGAGTTTTTAATTTTGGACAATTCAAGTCAAGCGATGCAATATGATTTATAGAAAACATTTTGATATCTTCTAAATTCGGGCAATGAATACTAAGATTAGGATCAACATTATGATAATCACTTATCCATGCACATTTAGAAACAAAATATCCATCAATATTTTCAGTTATATAAGATGAATAATTAAATGCATTTAACGCATGATACACTGATCTTAACTGTTCCCTTCCAAAATGTTCAACGGTTAACTTCAACAGACCTTGAAAATCATATTTAATACCATCACTGCTGTTGAAAAATGTCTTTAAGAAAAAGTCAGCATAACTATCAAGCTCTAAACAGCTTACGCTAATAGATTTTAACTTCTCGCATTCATCTAAGCGGAAGAATTTCAACTTTTGACTAACTCTTATATCAAGAGATGTAATGTCACTATTGGCAATATCAAAAATAATAACATCATCAAGAGCACGATCACTTATACTTTTAAGAAATTTAGTCTTTCTTAATAATAGAACTTTTAAAGAAGAATAACAATTATAAGGAAGACTTTCAATATTAGAACCAATACCACTAAAATACTGAAGTGTTGGTGTATCTAAATGATTTAATGAAAGTGGTTTATCAGGTATAACATTTTCTATTGTAAATGATTCAAGATTTGGTGCTGACATTGATCCAATATTTGATAATTTAGAACATCCATTTAAAGACATTCTAACAAGATTAGGTAATGACCCAAGAGATATTGATTCAAGTTCTTTAGCTAATGTAATACTTAAATCTTTAAGTTTTGGAAAATATGAAAAACATTCAAATTTCTTTATTTTAGTAGATGATAGTTCAATATATTCTAGTTGTGGACAATTATGGCATGTGAACTTATCCAGTAAGTCACAACCCCATAAATCTAAACTTTTTAAATGTTGAAAATTAAGAGAGAATTGAGAAATTTTAGCATCAATAATTCTTAAAAAGTTTAAATTTGGAAATGAAGAACTAGTAAATTCACCTGTTCCTTTATACTTATTACCTAGATCAACTTCAACAATATTTGGACAATAAAGGAGAACTGGATTAGTAGTACGACTCTCTAATGGTAAAATTGTTGCTTCAGGTAAAATAAGTCTCTTTAAAACTTTCAGATTTAAAATTCTTTTACCAACTGCAGTTATAAATTGAGAGCCAATCTCAGTACCAGTATAAACCATCTCAAACAGAAGTAACCTTTGCTTGAGAAAATGTAATAAACCAGAACTAAATAAACTTTCTAATTCATTATTAAATTCTAAAAAAATAGAGTGTGAATACCTAAATAGTTCTGAATAGTTTTTATATTCAGATAATTTAATATGAACAGCATTCTTTTTATCTGCATAGTATATTACTTGGTTATTATAAATAATTAAGGTCCTATTAACCATTGGATCAGTAGAAACAACTTTTCTTCTTTTAACACATGATTGAGAATCTGATGAAAATGAATTTATCTTGAAGTCATAACCTTGCGAATATTGTGTAGTTAAGTAATTGGGACGCTCTTTCTTTTTATACTTCCCTCTCTTTCTCTTTGTAGTTACAGTTGCAACATTATCTACAGCTGATGATCCAGTTTCTGACACAGATTCCGATACAGCTTCTGACAGATTTGTTATAGTGGAATCCCCAGTATTGGGAACATCCAGTGACATTAATAATTATCAATATTATAACGATAATGCGTATACTATTAGCTAACTTCTATTCTTATCCTCTCAATTGTATAACCCACCCCGATGCTGTGTTACCCTGTCACCATGTCATTTTAATATTGAGAGTTTTCAGCCAACGGCGAACGAGCGAGCGAGCCCAACAACAAATAATGTCTGGGAAAGATAATAAAGAAAATGAGAAGAGTTTATCTTCTACTTCTGGAGGAAAGGATTTCCAGGAGCTTCTTAAGCAGCTCTTAAGTGGCGAACCGCCATCAGAGCCAAAACCTAAAGCTATGAAGGAATATAAGTTTTGGAAGACTCAACCAGTGCCAACATTTGATGAAGAATTCTCTGAGGAAGGACCAATTGATAAGTTAAAGACTCCTGGTGATATACCTGATGATCCATTACCATTGCTTAAAGATTTTGAATGGTGTACTATGGATCTTGATAATGAGAAACAATTAGAGGAAGTATATGAATTATTACACGAAAATTATGTTGAAGATTCAAGTGCTGCTTTTAGATTTAAATATAGTAGGGAATTTTTTAATTGGGGTCTTAAACCACCTGGATGGAAGAAACAATGGCATGTTGGAGTACGTGTAAAGGCTACAAATCGTTTAGTTGCATTTATTGCAGGTATACCACTTGATCTTGAATTAAGAGGAAGAAGAATTAAATCTGTTGAAATTAATTTTATTTGTGTTCATAAAAAACTTAGAAATAAGAGATTAGCGCCAGTTTTAATTAAAGAAATTACAAGAAGAGTTAATAAAGAAGATATTTGGCAAGCATTTTATACTGCAGGAGTTGTACTTCCAAGTCCAGTGTCTGTTTGTAGATATACACATAGACCATTAAATTGGAAAAAATTATATGAAGTTGGATTTTCAGTTTTATCTCCAGGAGAGACTGTTGAAAGTATGTCTAAAAAATATGAGACTCCTTCAAAAACATCAACTCCAGGTTTACGTAAAGCTAAAATGTCAGATCTTGATGAATTATATGAATTATATGATGTATTTCATAATCGTTATGAAATCGTTCAAAGATTTACTAAAGAAGAAATATCACATTGGTTACTTGAATCGAGCTCATCTACCACTGCAACTGGCGGAAAAGAAATTATTCATACATATGTTGTTGAGAATGAACAAGGTAAAATAACTGATTTTATATCATTTTATTTATTACCATTTAGTATCTTAAATAATACTAAACATGAACAACTTAATGTGGCATATTTATTCTATTATGCTTCAAGTGAAGGTATTGGAAAGACCAGAAAGGATGAAGAGAACCAAAAGGTTTTAAAGAAGAGACTTGAGTCTCTTGTTACTGATGCTTTGGTCATTTGCAAAGATTTAGATATTGATGTTTTTAATGCTGTAACATCTCAGGACAATACTTTATTCTTGGATGACTTATTGTTTGGACTCGGTGACGGCTACTTGAACTACTACTTGTTCAACTGGAGAACGTTACAAATTGATGGAGGCCTCGACAAGGTTACAAAGAAAATCGACCTGGAGAATGGTAGCGGAGTGGGAATCGTTATGCTCTGATATGTAGTAAATATATGAATATCTCATGGACATGTAGACAGGGCCCATTCATCATACATCGCAGCGGGTAATCCAAGATGGCATTTTTCACCCAGAGCGCACACAGCAGCTCAGCGCTTCAAGGAAGGACGGCAAACATGTTCAAGGCGTTGAGATCTAGATTGAATGGTAGGTAAAAGCTATAGAGAAACCTGATAGTTTGTATAGTTAACTAACATAATTTTAGCTGCAAGTGTTTCCAAAACTGTAGATAGTCAGATAATATTGAATTTTAAGAATAAGGATGAGATATCTAAATGTCTTACAAGATCAGATCAAGAGTTAGGAGGATATTCTACTGCTAATTTAGATTTGGATCCTACTAATAATACTGGTCATTTTCATGGATATTTAAATTTAGATCCACCAGCTGATCGTCCTGAAATGTTAACATCTGGATATGCAATGTTTAGAACAAAAGATCAACCACTGCCAATGTTTTTAGGTGAAAGATTTTGGGATTGGTCAAATCTTAATCAATTAGCTTTAAGAGTTAAAGGTGATAGACGTAAATATTTTGTTAATATTCAAACTGATAGCTCTTTAAGTACTGATGTATATCAGCATAGACTCTTTTTAAATAGTCCTGGAGAATGGGAAACTGTATTAATATCACTTGATAGTTTTGTTCTTACAAATTGGGGAATTATTCAAGATGATAATGGATTAGATAGATCTAAAGTTAAAACTTTTGGAATTGGATTATTAGATAGACAATTTGGACCTTATAGTTTACATATAGATTGGGTAAAAGTTATAACTGGTAATGCTTTATCTGAAGTAGTAAAAGAGTCAAGGAATAAAGAAAACACAAATCCAAAATCTTCAGAAGAGTTTACTAAAGATGATCCTATCGTCTAATAGTTAACTTTTTTAACTGTATATATAAAAAAAAAAGAAATAGCTGTATTATATGGCAGAACCTCATTAACTATTGTAGACACCCGCTATTGCGAGCCCCGGTACTCATCTCTCATCAAGATGAAAAAAAAAAATTCAGTATCACCAAACGGGGTTTGAACATAGAGACCCATCGGCATAATATGGGCGATAAGAGTAGCATGGTGAGCACTAAGAAAGTGTTAGAGAGCGTTGAAAGCTTAAAGAGTGTTACTGAGCAATTATATGAAAATGATGTTTCGTTCTACAAGGCTATAGACACTAAGTTTGCTACTCATATTGACGAGGCTTCTGACAAGCTCTTAGGTATGATTAATAGCTTGATGGAGACTGTTGAGAAGACGTCTTTAAAAATTGAACCAGGTAAGGAAGCATTACTTGATGACTGGAAAGCTATTGGAAATATCTTTGATATTTTAGCTGAGAAGTCTGATATTGCGTTTGATAATGTCTGTAATCAAAAATCTGCCAATAATAAACCAGAAGATTCTGGTTTGACATATATGGAAGAAAGTGTTAATACAGATTATAATAATAATAGCTCTGATACAAAAAAGAGAGAAAGACAAAGAAAGCCTCAATTGAAATTTAGAGTTGGTATTGATAACTCAGAGATGAACCCATTCAAGCCTAAGATAAATAGTAAACCAAATGCTTTAATATCTTTTGAAGATTCTCTTAAAATAGTTCAACCGGAGGATGCTGAAGATCCAGCGCATTACCAACAACCGTATCAATATGAGATCGATAAACAAGACTACCCTGAGTCAATTTTAGAGAAATCAGAGCCAATCTCATCGCAACCATGGCCATCAAAGCAAGAACCAATATGGGTAGATAGCAAGGAGTCATTAGAATTAATGATACAAGATCTTACAGGCTGTACAGAGATTGCTGTTGATTTAGAGCATCACGATTATCGAACTTATTATGGTTTAGTGTGTTTGATGCAAATAAGTAATCGTACCAACGACTGGCTTATTGATACACTTGCACTTAGGGATGATTTAGAGCCACTTAATGTGATATTTACTGATCCAAAAGTTGTTAAAGTTTTTCATGGTGCATTTATGGATATAATTTGGTTACAGCGAGATTTAGGATTATATATTGTTAGCTTATTTGATACTTATCATGCATCTAAAAAACTTGGGTTTCCAAAACATAGTTTGGCATATTTACTTGAAAAATATGCCAATTTTAAAACTAATAAAAAATATCAAATGGCTGATTGGAGATTAAGACCTCTTACTACACCTTTAAAGTTATATGCTCGGGCGGATACTCATTTCCTTTTAAATATTTATGATCAATTAAAGAATATGTTACTTGATAAAGATTTAATGAAAGTTGTGTTACATGAATCACGGAAAGTTTCTAGAAGAAGATTTGAATATTATTCATTTAGACCATTAGTTACTGTGCCCGATGTTGTAACTCCAATTAGTGATAAGATTGAGCCATGGAGAAATATTATGAATCAATATAATATTAATCTTACAAAGAAACAATTGGTTATAGATTTATATAATTGGAGAGATCAAGTTGCTAGAAGAGATGATGAATCAGTGAGATATATTATGCCTAATCAATTGCTTGTCTCTTTAGCAGTCAATTCACCAACAGACTCAGCAGGCGTTTTAGCTTGTAGTGGAGTTACTGATCATGTTAGAATGAATGCGAATGAGATTGCTGAATTAATTGAAACCTCTATAAAGAAATCTGAAGATGAAGATTTAGAGCTTTTGAACTCTGTTAATTTCACTGTAACGGATTCAGTCGATGATGGTAAACTTAGTGAAAGTCAAATTTATGCAAATATGAGTGTATTTAATCAATTAAATAAGAATTTTAATAATTTATCAATGAATAAGAAATTAATTTCAAAAGAGACAAAACTTAAATCATCTGTTATTATAGCTAATGATTTACCTAATAAACAATGGGCTACTAAAAGTGAAGATTCATCAATCAAAGTATCAATTCAAGAAATAGCTAATCGTTATGAATCTTTAAATATATTATTAAGATCTGATATTAAGAAACGTCATACTGTCAGTGTTCCAGTAACAAATGAAATTATAACTACAGAACTGATTGAAATTAAAGAACCAACTAAATCTTTAAAACCAAGAAAGGATGAAATTATTATTATTAGAAAGAAAGCTGTTAGAAATAAAAAACAAATTATTAATAAATCTCAAAATTCAAATAATGAAATTATTGACTACTCAAAAGCAGATAAGATTTTGGTAGATAAACCAAGGTCTAGAGGACCAAATAATAAAAAATCATTCAAACCTTATAATAATACTTTACAAGAACCAAGAGCTGCAAAGAAAGTATTTAATTCCAATCGCGGAAAAAACATGTCATATAGAAATAAATGATCTACTTATATGTATATTATTAAACAGTGTAAGCCAATTCATGCCAAAAATAAAGGTGCATATCTCGCAGCTCCAACACAGCCCTAGGGCGCAAAACATAGCACATGATATGCACAAACAGCGACCTATACGGAAATAGTCCCACGATGACCGTTAGGAGCGAAGACATATCGAAAAATTCACTGTGGTACTCTCACTAAAAATTTGAAAAAATCTTTTTGCGAGTTTCTGTTAATAGGATTCATCGATCAAATAGTTATTAAAAATGGCTAGAGGACCGTAAGTGGATAAAGGTTGTTAAAGGCATTATATTAGGATACTCATATTTTTGATTTACAAGTTGACTTATTACAATGATTTTCTTTGGTTAGATTGTGATGTTTGATTCTGGATAATGATTGAAAAGTTTAACTCATACGATCAGGAAAGTAATTTGAAGAGGAAGAGTTATGATATGGTTATTTATTTAGCTACAATCTTAGCTATAATCTTAGATTTATGAAATGATTCTGTTTTAATGAAATTGAATTTTTTTTTGTTTTTTGTTTGTTCTTGAGTATTTTGAAAAAAAACAATATTTTGCCTTATTATTGTGTGAATTATTTGATACTAACAATGATTTTTAGAAAGAAGCATCTTAAAAGATTGGCAGCCCCATCCCACTGGATGTTGGACAAATTGGCTGGTGTTTACGCTCCACGTCCATCTGCTGGTCCACACAAGTTGAGAGAATCCTTACCATTAGTTGTTTTCTTGAGAAACAGATTAAAGTATGCTTTAAATGGTAGAGAAACCAAGGCTATCTTGATGCAAAGACACATCAAGGTTGACGGTAAAGTTAGAACTGATGCTACTTACCCAGCTGGTTTTATGGATGTTATCTCTATTGAAGCTACCAATGAGAACTTCCGTTTAATCTACGATGTTAAAGGTAGATACGCTGTTCACAGAATTACTGATGATGAAGCTTCTTACAAATTAGGTAAGGTTAAGAGAGTTCAATTAGGTAAGAAAGGTGTTCCATACATTGTTACACACGATGGTAGAACTATCAGATACCCAGATCCAGCTATTAAGGTTAATGACACTGTCAAGGTTAACTTAGCTACTGGTAAAGTTGATGATTTCTTAAAGTTTGACACTGGTAAGATGGTTTACGTTACTGGTGGTCGTAACTTGGGAAGAATTGGTGTTATTACTCATCGTGAAAGACACGAGGGTGGTTTCGATTTAGTTCACATTAAAGATTCTCTTGACAACACTTTCGTTACTAGATTAGGTAACGTTTTTGTTATCGGTGAAGCCAACAAGCCATGGATCTCCTTACCAAAGGGTAAGGGTCTTAAACTCTCTATTACTGAAGAAAGAGACAAGAGAAGAAGACAACAGGGTTTGGAAGCTTAAGTTCAGTAACGTAAATGTTCTCATAACTCCCAAAGAAAATTTATATATGTTACTAGTCTATTTCTGTTCATCTATCTCCTCATTCTAATGTAATGGTACAACTATAAAAAAAAAACATTCTTGTAGACTAACTAACTAACGGCTCTAAGCGAGCAGTAGGTGAATAAAATGCCACATGGGCGGGTCCCGAAAACTGCACACTAAAATTGGAGAACTCGGTAAAACTGTTACGTACTGTTTACTGCTCCACTATCTTATAAGAGTGTAGTATCACCTGAGAAAAACAAAATATGTCTTCCAAGTAAGTGCTGTTGTTGCTTGTGGTTACATGCATTCGAATATTTACTAACAATTTACTATAGATACCGTGTTGAGTGTAAGTACCACTATCAGCATTGCTTTGCTCAAGCGCTTGCCTTTACTAACTCAGTCAGACGCCTTAAAGTCCCACCGCAGAGACTCATTCATTGAGTGGATTAAAACTTTGCTTGCCGTATGTTAATGTTTTATATTTCTTTTTATTTTTATTTTAGTGTGCTGATATACTGACAGTTTAGGTGCCATTCGTTCTTCATGCTGTTCACGGATCTACGACGACCGGGGAGGAGTCAGGCTTAGAGGCTCGTAGAAGATATGCGGAAACTTTTAAGGATATTGAAAAGTTAATTATTGATGATATAGAAGCTCGTGAACAGGGACGTGAAAGATCATCAAGATTGAGGCAATTAGTCCCAGATTTAGGCCAACTTTTTACTGCTTTACCATTAGAGGAAGCATTTTATGTTGAAAATGAGAGACGTAGTATATCTGAAAGAAGATATGTTAGTCCAAGTTTTAATGATATTAGAAGTATATTAAGAACTGCGCAGATCATGGCTTTATCAAAGCATGCATCATCAAAACTTAAACTTGTTACTTTTGATGGGGATGTTACATTGTATGATGATGGAGAAAGTATTGCAGCAGATTCACCATTAATTGATAAATTATTAGGTTTATTAGAGAATGATATTACTGTTGGAATTGTTACTGCTGCTGGATATTCTGAAAAATCTGGTAAAAAATATTATATTAGATTAAAGGGATTAATTGATGCAGTTAGAGAGACTAACAGACTTACTGACAGTCAAAGAGAGAAATTATTTATAATGGGTGGAGAATCTAATTTTTTATTCAAGTATGATTTAGAATCAACTAGATTAAAGTATATTAGACATGAAGATTGGTTATTACCTGAAATGCAAACTTGGAACTCTGATGATATGACTAAAGTTTTAGATACTAGTGAAAAATGTTTGGAGGACTTACGAGCTAAACTTAAATTACCATCAGAAATTATTCGTAAAGAGAGATCAATTGGAATAATCGCTAAACCTGGATGTAAAATGATTAGAGAACAATTAGAAGAAGTTGTTTTAACAGTTCAAAAAACTTTAGAAAATAATGAAGCTGCTTCAAGAGTTAAATTTTGTGCTTTTAATGGTGGATCTGATGTTTGGGTAGATATCGGTGATAAAAGTCTCGGTGTTAGCTCTCTTCAAAGATATTTAGGTGGAGTTAAACCCCTGGAAACTTTACATGTGGGCGATCAATTTTTATCATTAGGTGCTAATGATTTTAAAGCAAGATTAGTATCTTGTACAGCGTGGATTGCCAGCCCTGACGAGACTGAGCTATGTATTGGTGATCTTTTGAACTGGCTTTAAATATATTGTCGCATATATACTATTAATGGTTATCTTTTAATTTTTTTTTGTCATTTTTTTTTTTCAACATATGCCAAAAATATTATGTTCGCCTTTGGTAAAAAAGACTTTCCAGATCCAGAATAAAAGTGGTTAAATATAGGAATATCATGTAGCTGTCCAAGTAGAATTTCTTATTATCATGTCTCAACAGAAGGAGTGAATACCTTACATATTTATATGAGTGGATGAGTGAGTGGTGGTAGTACTAGCCTCATTATAATGAAGGAGAATATAGTATCTTCAAAGATATTTTTTAGCCAACTCTTTGGGTCGATACAATAGTCTCGCCATGTAAATTAAGATATCTTTAATCCTAGCTGCATTCATAGTATACGTAATTTACGCGAACGAAGATGTGTAATTATTGTTTAATATGCATTAGTGCTTTGATTTTATTATGTCAAAAAAACAGAAAAAAAAAAAAATAGAAACCAGCAAAAGAAAAAAAAAAAACATAATCTTGGTTCTTCTAGGCTTCCATTATAATCTGTTCTACGCATATTACTGAAGTTTAAATTATAGTTTACTAACTAGTTGGATGATCTACTGCTTTTAATTACATTTTTCATGATACTTTTTTGTAATTAACAAGTTTGTAATCTACAAAATTAAGTCTATATTACATTACTTATTCAATAACTCGCATATAGATGAATAGTAACGGTGATCCTTGTATGCATAATTTATGAAGGGCTCAACCTCCCGCAATATACCTAATTTCATATGCAACTTGCCTATACCGAGACGCTTAAAAACAATTGATGATCTTCTTCTCGCGAGCTAAATAAAAAAAAAAAAAATATTTATCCTTATTGAGTGAATTACATTCTTCTCATTATTATTTTTTTTTATTGTTATTATTGTTATAACTATATTCAGCAGCTTTTACTGTTAGCATTAATATTCGAAGCAGAAGTAGAATATCTGCCGGAGAAGTTTTCAGTTTTTTGGTTGCTATCCTTGCCCTATTATTTCATATTTGTGCTCTTAACAAATATATATAAATATAAGTGCAACAATCGAGCATTTTGTTTGCTATTGATTATATATTATAAACTCTTGATCGACTTACCAAACTACTATTAGAGATAATAGATAATAGAGGTTATATCCTAGACATTTATCCCTGCAATTGACATCGCATCACTGCATCAATTAGTTACTTTCTTGTCCAAATATTATAACATTAAGAGATTTTGTCAATAAGTGAGAAAATTTAAATAAAAATTTTACAAGTGTTTAATTCTTTATTTCTTTTAAAATTGACCTCATTGCTCTTTAAGAAATTTTTCGAGTAATATAATTAAGATTTGCGACTAGCATATTATTTGTCTCAGAGAATAAATAATAAACAATGGGTTCTTACCAACGACCAGAAGCTCCACCACCAGCATATCAAGGACAAGAAAATCCTCAATATCAAGCTCAAAATTCAAGTCCATATGATAATGAACCTCAAAATGGATGGGCAAAATATAATCAACAACATCATGATCCAGAAAATAATAGTTCTTTTAGTGACAAGTTAGGTTCTGGACGTCCAGAAACTGCGGATTCTTTTGAAGAAGCTTTTAAAGTTAGTAAACCAAGATATAATGATTGGCCATTTGCAATATTCTTTTATTTAGTTGTTGCAGGATTTATAGCTGTTGCTGTAATTACAATTAGAGCTTATAAATTAACTCATAGTAATAGTGGTAATGGTATATATGATGATGATGATACTTCAACTCTTAATACTAATACAATTGTGATGTTTATGTTTGCAGTGGCAATTGCAGTTGTATTAACAACATGTATTATTTCACTTGCTAAATTATTCCCACGTAAATTTATTACAATTGGTTTAATTTGTAATGTTGTGGTTGGTTTAGGAACTGCAATTGCTTATCTTGTTTTAAAATATTGGTCTGCTGGTATAGTATTCTTAGTATTCACTGCTTTTAGTGCCTTTGCCTATTGGTCTTGCCGTTCAAGAATCCCATTCTCTGGTTCTGTATTGGCAATTGTGATCGATGTTATGAAGGATCGCCCAAGCGTATTGTTGATCTCTTTCCTCGGTGTCATTGTATCTGGTGCTTTCAGTGTCTTGTTCACTATTGTCATCACCTCTACTTATATCCGGTTCGATAACAAATCAGACAATAGCGCCTGTGAGTTATCTGGTGGTTCTTGTTCCCAATCTAAGTTGATTGGTGTCTTAGTATTCGTTTTCTTTGCAGGTTACTACATTACTGAAGTTATCAGAAATGTTATTCACGCTACAATTTCTGGTGTTTACGGTACTTGGTACTACTTCTCAAAATCTGACCAAGGTGAGCCTAGCCATCCAGCTTTGGGAGCATTCAAGCGTGCAATGACTTACTCTTTTGGATCTATTTGTGAAGGTTCATTAATTGTCGCTATAATTGCTTTGATTAGACAAATAATCAATGTTTTGCGTAATAACGCAATTAGTAACAATGAATTCTGTCAAACAGTCGTTTTCTGTATCTTGGATATGATTGTTATGGTTATCGAATGGTTAGTTAGATGGTTCAACCATTATGCATACTCTTATATTGCCCTTTACGGAACTGGATATACATCTGCTGCTAAAGATGTTTATGAACTCTTTAAGTACAAGGGCTTTGATGCAATGATCAATGACTGTCTCATCAACTCTGCCTTAAACTTTTACTGCTTGTTTGTCGCTTATGTGACTGCACTTTTCGTGTTCTTGTACGTTAGATTGACTAAGCCAGCATACAATAGCGATGGATCGTTCTACGCACCATTAGTAGCATTCAGTTTCTTGGTAGCTGGTCAGATCACCAATGTTGCTACTACTGTAATCACCAGTGGAACAAGTACCTTCTTTATTGCGTTAGCTCGCGACCCAGAGGTTTTCAGAATGAGCTATCCTGAACAATTCGAAGAAATTTTCAGAAACTACCCACAAGTTTTGGATAAATTGAACTTGCCTAACTCAAACTGATACTTTGTAATTTCTGTTAGTATTATATGGTTTTCTATGTACCCCCTCCTGATTCTTTTTTTTTAGTTATTTATTCTTTATGTGAAATATGCTCGGTATTAATTTGACAATTATTTACAAAAAGTATTGTAGTATATCTTTGGAGTATCCAAATCATTCATCGTAATTGTACAAATATACATAAATATATGGTTTTACAAAAAAACGCTCTTATGCCAACAAGTCATGAATAATCCATAGTAATTCATCATGGGTACCCTCATTATTGTTGACTGGAGCTTCTTTAACATCATTAGCCAGGGAAGCAGAAGCATCTTTAGGAGTAGTACTGGCAGCAGTAGCAGCAGTAGCAGTAGCAGTAGCACCAGTGGTATCCGAGTCCTTGGTATTGCTATTATCCGAACTTTTGTCCTGTATTTCACCAGGTTTTTTATCTTCTGGTTTGCCAAGTATCGGACTTTCATTAATAGGCTCTTTATAAAATTGTCCTAAAATCTTTGAGGTATCTTGGTTAAGTTTATGTTTCTTGAAAAAAGTTTCATCTTGCTCAGCAGAATTTTCATTAAATGAAAGTAAATCAACCACACCACTCTTATTAATTGTGTCAAACTTGTAAATATCATCGTCACGTAACCACACAGTGGATATACGTTCCATAATCCCATTAGGTTCTATAATATGTGGTACTAACTTAAAAGTATCGTATAAATCTTCCGTACCTAAAATAATCTTTCTTTTCCTATATTGTTCACTTCCAATAGCACCATCACTTGAAGCTGTTGTAACACTAGAAGTAAGAGAAGTATTACCACCCGGAGAAGAAGAGGCTGTCAGTGATGACAGTGATGCACTGTCTAGTTTCATCTCTTTTGCATGATTATCATTAAGAAGATCTTCATCGGCTCCACCATCGTATCTATATTTTCTAAAACGAACCGTATCTATAGCTGCTTCAATTATATTTTTGAGATAGTTTTCTAAACCAATAATCATTATATTTAATGTTTGTTCACTAACATTTCCAACTAAACCATGTTCTCTAATGATACCAGTCATTCTGCTTCTTAAAATACTATTATCAGGCAATTCAAAGCTTTCAGTTGATAAAACTGTTTGAATTCCATTCATAATTTCTTGAGTCCATAAACCAACATTTAATGCAGGATTAGCGGAGTTTTGATTACTTGTAGCTGACATCGCAGATGTTGGAGTATTTTGAGCCAGAGCACCTCCTCTCTGTAATAAATTAAGATTCTTATCATCTTTTTCAACCTTAATTTGTAATTGATTAACATTTTTACCTTTCTGTTTCTTACCAGATCCATCTGAAGCAAATTCACTATTATCATTAGACGTAGCAGTATTTGGACCCTTTGCTTGTGCAGGGGCATTATTGAAGTTCTGGCTAGCAGAAACTCCTGCTGGTATCTTTGGAAGAAGTTCAAATCTTTCTTGTGCAACTTTTCCAAGTTTTTGTCGTTTATTTAAGAATACAATTCTTGGATCTTCATTCTTCAGAATATTCTTAATTCTTCTTCTTTCTTTTATCGTTAAACTCATTATATTCTTTTTCAATTTTTCATGTTCAGTAATATCACTTGAAAGTTTTTGTTTCTTTGGATTTTTACCACTTAATGTATTCAAATATCCAAATCCATCACTAGATAAACTATTAGGACTAGGACCATCTCTAAACGCGTTTGCTAAACACGCTAAAAGAAATTTATTATGATATTGAGTAAATTTACGTTTAAATAAATCTTTACCTTCACCTGTAGTATCTAAAAATGTTTTTGAAATAAATTCATGATACTCATCTTTTGAAAGTTTACCAAGTAAAAATCTGCATAAACAAGAATAATAACTACTCCATGTCTTTTCACCTAACAAGTCTCTAAAATCTTTAACTAACCCATCAAGTTCAATTCTTCGGAGTGCTACTCCATTGGTATTATTTTGTGCTGTCTGATTACTTGCAGAAGATATTAAACCTCCACCATTAGCAGTACTATTACCAACTAAAGGACTTCCAGTAGCTTTGTTACTCATCGTAGCCACTGTCATATTTAATATGATATTATGACTATTGATATTTTTTCTTTCTTTTGAGGTTTTATACTAATAGTTTTTTTTTTTTAAATTAACAATAGACAGAAAACTTAAAGTTTACCTGTATCAGTGACAACTTCTGTGAATGCAAGAAAATGTGGGGGGTACTTGAGGTTCAAGATAGTACTCCTTGCTCCTGAAAATAATAATATAAAAAGAATTAAAAATATAACTCCTCGCCGGCAATTGAAAAGATTAATTAAAGCCTTATATCAATCTTTCAACAATGAAAAGAAGTTTTTTAACGTTCAATAAATTGCACTCAAAGTGTTAGATGAGATACGAGCTCGATATGCGCTTTACTATAAAAGCTCGCTGTTTATATGTATGGAAATCTTTTGGTGAAGAAAAAAAAACAGCGCCAAAACCAAAAGCGCTGCGAAGCAGACAGATAAAGTAAGTAAAATAAAGATAAGAATTCTATCTCTATATAAAACCAATCAATCAAAAAAAACCTGTAAATATAATCTTAAGAATTATATAAACAAGTAAAAGCCAACAAATTAATGTATTGACTTTGGTTTTGTAAACTTATCGACCTTCGAATTCTGCGTCGTTTGTTAGAAAGCTGGCCTGGAAGGGATATTTGCGACACCGCCCACCCAGGAAACTACTCTGCCAGAAAAAAAAATACTTTATTTTGCGAGAATATAAGAGAAAAAAAAAGAAAGAAAAAGGTTATGTGCACGGCTGAAATGATGTAGGTGAATTAATTCTACCATGTATGGTAGATCTACGTGGGATATATTATAAGGATAGATAATTGTCAAATATATGATAGATTAATAAGAGATTTTTTAAAAAAAGAAGTTAGGAACATTAAAACATAGTGAGAGTTTCACATGGCGCTGAATAAAAGTATAGTTAAAAGTGTTGGTTATTCAACTTAAGATCATTATAAACAGTAACTCATAGCATTTAGCTGTTAGCTTTGTAGATGGCATCGACTCTTTCTTGAACATCATTTAAAATCTTACGTCTTTGTAATTTATGAGCACTAGTAACATAACCATTTTGAGGAGTCCATTCATAATCAATTAAAACAACACCTAAAATTAATTCAATACCAGCTAAACCATCTTTCTTGGCTTGATCAACAATAGATTTACAAACCAATTTGTTAACTTCTTCATTATGACAAATTGAACTTAAATCAAATTCAGCAGGAGATTTACAAATTCCCTTTGCAATACAGAATTTTTCTAAAGTATCAGGATTTGGACTGACAATAGCAATTGGTTTAACCTTTGTTTGATCAGCATAACAACAAATGTTAAGAACTAAAGTATTTGAACGGTAAATACTTTCAATCTTTTCAAGAGCAATATATTCACCATTTAAAGTCTTAACTAAATTTTTCTTACGGTCAATAATTTTTAATTGACCTGATGAAGTCCATTCACCAATATCACCAGTCATGAACCATCCATCTTTTGTAAGAGCTTTATCAGTTTCTTCTTTATTCTTAAAATATTCTTTAAGAACTGGATAACCTTTAATCCAAACTTCACCTTGATCATTCTTTGCTAAATAACCCAAATCTTCAACATCAACTAATTTAACTTGAATAGATCCAGTAAGACAGCCACAAACACCATATTCAAAACGCTTTGGACTAACAATACTAGTATTTGCAACAGTTTCTGTTAAACCATAGCCAATTAACATTGGTGCAATTAATGTACTAATGAATTCTTGTGTATCTTGTGAGACAGGGGATCCACCATTCAAAACAAGTCTTAAACAGCCACCGGTAGCTTCTTTAACCTTACTAAAAAGTAAACGATCTAAAATAAAAGAGCCAGGAATCTTATAATTGGTCATAAGCAATTTTGATTTATAACCAGCCCAGAAGATCTTTTGGACAGCGCCTGGCATGAAACTTATCTTGGCAAGGATACCTTTCTTAACAGTTTCCCAAACAGCAGCAACAGCCACCATAATTGTAGGTTTGAAAGATCTCATATCACCTAAAGAGTTAAGCATTGAGTTCTCAGTAAGTGTTTTAACACCAGCATATCCAATAGTACCACCCCAGTAAAGAATAGCTAATTCAAATGTTAATTCAAAAATATGAGCTAATGGTAAAAATGCAATAATACGGTCTTTATCATTGACAGTATTATTATCAATAATACCAGAAACACCAGCGACACCACCTAAAACATTAGCATGGGTTAAAACCACACCTTTTGGATCACCAGTTGAACCAGAAGTGTACATAATACAAACGGTATCTTCAGGAGCTGGAGTATGTAATTCTATAGTAGACTCAGCAGCTTCACCAAGGTCAATAACATCTTGAACAGAATAAAATTTAATATCTGGTCTAATCTTAAGAATAGCCTGTTTAGCATCTTCGGCTTCTTTATATATAGATCCACCTTGTCTCTTATCTTCAGGGTCTATCTTATCAGAATGAATAATATATCTAATACCTTCAGCTTTCTTTAAAGGATTAATTAATTTAGATAATAAAGCATTATCAGTAAAGATAGCCTTAGTTTCAGTTTGAACAATAGAATAAGTTAAACCTGATTCTCCAAGGGTATCATAAGCAGTAACAACCGGAATGGACTGGGTAGTGGCGGCTAAAAATGTTTGCATCCACTTTGCAGAGGTAGATGCAAAGATGTGCAAACGTTCTTGATTGCTTGGCTTCATACCAATCTTAACTAAACCTCTTCCATAATTATGCATTAATGCGTGTAATCCTTTCTTTGTAATATACTTATAATCACTTAATTCATAATATAACCATGTCTTTTCAACTTCAGTTTCTTCACCATTAATTATCTTTTTAACGATTTTCTTCTTCTCATGAATATCAATTAAGTCACGCAGACCCATAACATTATTGCTAGGCAGTTTTGCTAAACATTCAACAGTAAATTCATATAAAGTATTACCATTATAACCATCTGGTTTAGATATTGGAACTTTGCCACCTTTATAAAGACCATTTACTCTTGGAGCGGTTTCACCGGGCTTCGCTTCACCAACTGGGACATTGACCAAAGCAACCATTTCTTTTACTGTAATTTCAGTTAATTTATAGTTGTTTTATATCAAAATTCTTAATTAGATTAATCTTAATTAATATTATAATAAAATAATTGAAAATTAAGTAATCTATAAAATATTCAACTTATTAATAAGAGAAATAGTTTAAAATTTTTGGGAAATCGTTCCTAAAAATATGATGTATTCGAAGGAAAAACTAAACTCAAAAAAAAAAAAAAAGAAAAAAAGAAAAAGCACCCAGTTATTATTGTCTAATAGCTAGCACCAAAATAAACCCAAATAGCAAGACAAAAAAACTCTTAAGAGTTTCTAAAACTTATCGTAAATGATAAAAAAAAAAAAAATAAAAAAAATAATAGCAATTAAAAATGCTATAAAATCTTTTATCTTAAATTATTTAAAAATTGCTATATTTGCAATTATTAAATAAATAGAATTATTCTCGTAAAATGTATGCGGCTCCCGATGAAATAAGCGGAGAACTTAAAGTTATCGTGTGGTATAATAAAACAGTAGTCAATTAAAAAATATTAATTAAATATTTTGTGTATGTCACAAAATAATTTTTTATTTTGCGATGAGATGGGATACTTTTAGATATTTATATAATATTTATAGTTTAAATGCGGGCAATTTACGATTACTTATTTAACGCCACTTCCATAGAACCCCAGATTTGGTAGAAATGATAAGCTATCCGCAATGATGGTACATGTTTTTCTAACATTTTGTTGGGCCAACATTTTGAGGCCCATCTCAAGAGTACACCAATAGAGCGGTACTGACGCGGTGCATTACCTGATGGAGAACTGTTATTCCTAGTTTGAGTTATCCGAATATTAGGTACTCATGTTAAATAAACGCTTATCAGCATAATATTCTTATATATAAGAGTTACATAATAAGTATTTAATAGATTTTAAGTTAAAAATTTTAATTAGAAATGATTAAATTTATTTAAATTATTTAATTGAGGAGATTTATCTTAGCATTATTATTGATATATAAAATCATTACATCACAGATTAACTATATTAGGAATTTACGTTTACTGCAATCCATCACTCTAAAAATTGCCCATCCAATGTGCCAGACATGCATGGAATTAAACGTTTATAAAAAAAAGATGATGGACTGTAATGCAGTTTATTTTATCTACCGTAAATCAATAAATGGCCATTAAAAAGTCATATGTTTCATTGATCTTAATTAGCATACTAATGTAACTCCATATGCTGGATAATATTTTATAATCAATTCGATTACTCATCATAATCATGTGAAATCTATTTTGTTGAACATAAATTACGTTCAGTAACCAGCAACCCTGTTATAAATAATAATTCTCACCCTAATTAAGGGTCATAGCTTATCTACGCTTCGCCTCGTCTTGAGTACCTGTTCCCCCCAATATCAGCCAAGACCCTGTCTACTAAAGACCTGCGCCCATTCACAATACTATCCTGCTTTTTTTGTTTGCCTTAATTTTTTGCAAAATAGCTAAACAAAAGCCCCAGTAGTCGAGCCAACGTGTCTTCAACCCACCGATGCCGGCTGGATAAAATATTAACCGTCCCTGTCATTTCACTGACCATCCCATCGCTTATATTGTTCCGGCAGTAACCGGGTAACAGGGCCCGTTAAAAAATTAATGTGTGCGGCAGATCGTATATACGGAAAGCTGTTAGATCCATCTAGCTGTGTATATATTCATTAGCCCTTAGTACGATGTCTTGGTTATTTGGTTCTAGCGGAGAGGAGAAGAAAGCCCCATCTAGATCAACAAGAAAACAATGTTGGGATAGTCGTGATAAATTTTTTCAATGTTTAGACGCTATAAATATTGATAATGCTTTAGATGAAAGCAAGCAAAGTCAAATTAAGTCTTCGTGTGCATCTCAAGAAAAGCAATTTGAGCATGACTGTGCTGCTAGTTGGGTGAAATATTTTAAAGAACAAAGATTTTATGCTATCAAAAAGGAACGTTTTATTAAAGAAATGGAAGCTCAGGATGCTCAGCAAATTCCTCTCAACAAATAGAAGCACTTCAAAGCCATCACCATCACCAAGAACTAAACAATCAACTGTAATATATGGTCAATATTCATATTATATCACGTTTTAATAATATTAAAACAGAATTAATCTCTCCGAGACTTTTCTTGTACATTTATATAGTTAATACATTAACTAATTGTCTCTATATTGTATAATGACGTTTCTGCTTAGTCATCCCGCGGCAATGCCGATACTCACTTTTTTCTCGGGGTACCGCCATTGATAACAGTTACTATATATATATATATATCTCCTCAGAGTTATTGATATCAATGACTGTTATGCTAAATACAAGGAGACTTAACGGTAGGTTAAATTTGAATATTAATAATCATTCTAGTAAATTTTCTAGATGGATCAGTGGCTCTGCCAACTCTCAAATTCCTATCAGTAATCGAGCTTCAGTTCCTTCAACTGGAGAGTCGCAAATCAATAGAAATATCAGTATAAATCAGCGATGGTCCAAAATAAAGTCAGCAAGTTCATTCTCAGAATTTTTAACTGATAATTTTAGCAGACAGCATACATATCTAAGAATTTCTATCAGTGAACGGTGTAACTTAAGATGCCTTTACTGTATGCCAGAAGAAGGTATAGAGTTATCGCCAGCAGAGAATTTACTCACCTCGGATGAAATAGTACGATTGGCTAAGCTATTTGTTTCACAAGGTGTAACCAAGATAAGACTAACCGGAGGTGAGCCTACGGTGCGCAAAGATTTGGTCAGTATATTTGAACAGCTCCATCAAATTGATGGATTGAAAGAGATTTGCATTACTTCTAATGCCATATCTTTAAGTAGGAAACTTCCTTCTCTCGTTAAAAATGGTTTAACATCTGTCAATATAAGTCTTGATACTTTAGTTGCAGCAAAATACTCTTTTATAACTCGTCGTCCCATCGAAGACGGCCCACAGCGAGTTTTGCGAACTATAAAGCAGGCACTAGACTTGGGAGTTGACAATGTAAAGATAAATTGTGTGGTTATGAAAAATTTTAATGAGGAGGAGATTGGTGATTTTGTTGAGTTAACTAAAGATTTACCAATTGAAGTTAGATTTATAGAGTATATGCCATTTGATGGTAATAAATGGTCATCAAGAAAGCTATTCTCATATCAACTGATTGTTGATACTATCAAGGAAAAATTTGGAACTGAGAATTTTGCTAAAATTGGAGATACAGATAATGGAGAAACAGCTAAGTTATGGCAAGTTGATGGTTATATAGGTAAAGTTGGATTTATTACTTCAATGACTGAAAATTTCTGTTCATCTTGTACTCGTTTGAGAATTACTAGTGATGGAAATTTAAAAGTGTGTCTTTTTGGAAATAATGAAGTAAATTTACGTGATATTATGCGATCTGATATTAATGATGATGATACTTTATTACAAGTTATTGGTAAAGCAGTAAAGAATAAAAAAGCTAAACATGCAGGGATTGGAGAGTTGGAGAATACTCCGAACAGACCAATGATTTTAATTGGAGGTTGATACTGTTACTAACTAGTAGGTGGGCTTTTAAGAGCTGTTTTTTCAGTTTCTGAACCGAGACGATTTGCCAGTAAATTGTCTCATATCAATGAGAAAGGTGAAGCCAACATGGTAGATGTTTCTGCCAAAGACGTCACCGACCGCACGGCAATCGCTCAGGGTAAAATTATCTTCTCTAAGCACTTAGCGGTTCCCTTTAACGACTTGATCTCTGGAGGTCTGAACAAGAAGGGCGATGTGCTCTCGGTCGCCAGAATTGGCGGAATAATGATGAGCAAGCAGACGGGCAACTTGATTCCCTTGTGCCACAATATTGCATTAAACAAAGTGCAAGTGGATTTCGAGATCCCGGCGCCGAACAGTATCATAGTTAAGTGTTTAGCCAGAACCACCGGAAAAACAGGAGTGGAAATGGAGGCCTTGATGGGGTGCAACGGCGCGTTATTAACTATTTACGATATGTGCAAAGCTGTTGATAAACACATGGTTATTACCGATATAGAATTACTAAAAAAGACAAAAGAGAAGACTTGAACAGTCAATTTTATAATGAAACTAAAATTAATGAAGATTTTCAAATTGTTTAGGAAATAGACCTAAGCTTGTAGTACATATATAGTAGGGCCATGTACATGTATGTGTGCACATTAGAAGTCCGCGGTGCTTCTTAACCTAGAACTAGTGAAAAGGAGTACGTGTGGGCTCACCATAAATAGCATAACAAGCATTGGTTAGACATCATGGCTGAGAAATCATCAAGTTACAGTGTTCAGGGATACAATTTTGTTACCCTTTTAAAAAGGTATGTAAATATATTTTATAATTTTTCTTTTGGTGGATTGGAATTTGATAGGATTTTAATTTGATCTCGAGGGGTTAACTAACATGATTCAGATTAGAAGCGGCAACATCTCGTTTAGAAGACATTACTATCTTCAATGATAATCACGCTGGCTCAGTAAGTGCTGAAACATTGAGAGAAGGAGCTCCAGGAACCTCAGTTCTGAGTGCTCCTAGTGCTGTTCCAGCTGCTCCAGTTCCAGCGCCAATTGTGGAGGAAGAGGAAGATCCAATTGTTACTGGATTTGAAGAATATATTGAAAAATATCTTGTACCATTTGAGAAAACTTCTAAAACTATTGATTCAGATGTTGGAACTATTGTTGAATCTTTAGTTAAAGGTTTTAAAGAAGAAAAGACATTTTTACAACTTGTATCATTGTCTAAACTTACTCCTCAAGAAAAGCTCATTCCATATATTAAAACTATTCAAGAACAAATTCAAGCTGTTATGGAATTTAAAGATAAATATAGGGGTAAATTTACAAATCATGTCAATACTATTAATGAATTTGTTGCAATTTTAGGATGGGTTGTTGTCCCATGCAATGGTGGTAATAATAAACCATTGTTAAGTCATATTACTGATATTAATGAATCTAGTAAATTTTGGTCAAACAGAGTTATGAAAGAGTTTAAAGATTCAGACAAAAATTCTGTTGACTGGGTTAAGCAATTGGGTGACGTATACACTGGACTTCAAGAATACATTAAGGAATACCACAGCACTGGGTTAGCATGGAATATCAAAGAAGGTGTTCCTATTGAAGAAGCGGCTAAAAAGCTCAGCGAGAAGTCTGCTAAGCCATCTGCTCCAGTTGCAAGTTCAGCTGGTGGACCACCTCCTCCTCCACCTCCAATGCCACCAGCTTCTGTTTTTGAAAATAAGGAAAAATCTGACAGTTCTGCTAAGAGTACTACAGGTGGAGGTTTAAATGCTATGTTTTCTGAACTTAATAAGGGAACTGAAATTACCAAGGGTCTTAGAAAGGTTGAAAAATCTGAAATGACCCACAAGAACCCAGAATTAAGACGCAGTGGTTCTAACTCTTCAACTAAGAAAGCCGCTCCAAAGCCTCCAAAGAAACCGTCTGCCTTGTCAGCCACCAAGCTCAAAGCTGCTCCTACCCCTAAGAAACAGTTGGACGATTCTAAGTGGCTCATTGCCAATTTTGAGGACGCTCATGACATTACCATTGATGGTGAAATGAACCAGTCTGTCTTTATCGGTAAATGTAACAACTGCACCATCAAGATTAATGGTAAGGTTAATGCTGTTACTGTCTCTGAGTGTACTAAAGTTGCACTTTTAACAGAGACCTTGATCTCTGGTATCGATATCATCAAGACCCAAAAGTACCAATTACAGCCATTAGGATTTGTCCCATTAATCAGCATTGATCAGAGTCATGAGGGTGAGATCTACTTGGGTGCCAACACTTTGGAATCGCAAATAACCACTAGTCAGTGTACTAGTTTGAATGTGTATGCTGCCAATCCAGAGGACCCGGACGCTGACTTTAGTGAGAACCCAATTCCTGAGCAAATGGTGCATAGTTTTAACCCAAAGACTGGCAAGTTTGTCAGTGCTGTTGCTGAGGCAAGCGGTTAATTGAAAAAAAAAAATATACTGTTTTGTTTTATTTATTTAGAGTACTGTAGCGCCTAGTGGGCTCCCCTGCATGTTGGCCTTTGAGTCAAGGTAGGTAGGTGGCTCGATCGCATCTTGCAAATATTAAGGAAATTTTTTGTTATCGCAGATACCGGGATATTCGCGTTATCAGCGAGTAATGTCAACGGTACCGTATACTCATCTTGCAGATGATAGTATAGAAAGCGATATATTAGCGGAAAATCATGGACTAGATACCGGGATATTAAGTCCTTTAATAGATAATGATAACCCAGAAGATACTGACGATGTGGTTCCATTAACTGATCCAATGTTACAAAGTGGTGTATTTCTTAACTCTAGAAAATCTGATGAATATGATTTAAATAATATTGATCCTTTAGAAGATCTTCCACAAGGTCGTAATTATGGTTTATATTCATCAGTTGTATTTGTAATGTCTAGAATTATTGGTAGTGGTATTTTTAGTACTCCAGGAGGTATTTATAGAGATGTTGGAGGTTCACCATTTTTATTTGTTTTAGCTTGGATAATTGCAACTATTATTTCATTTTTATGTATGATTGTTTATTTAGAATTAGGTACTTTAATGCCAAAATCAGGAGGACCAAAAGTTTTTTTAGAAATGATTTATCGTCGTCCTAGATATTTAGCTACAGTTATTATGTGCTTACAATCAATAACTTTTGGATTCACTTGTGCCAGTGCCCTAATATTTGGTCAGTACATTTTGAGCGCTTTCGGAGTTGATGTGGACATTTCAAAATCAAACGCTTCAAGATATATGGGTTTAGCTCTTATAGCCCTTTGCGTGGTGGTGCAGTCTGTTTCTGTCAAGACCAGTGTCTATATTCAAAATATTCTCGGGTTCATCAAGTTCATCCTAATGACAATTTTGATTGCCACAGGATTATACGTTATTGTTCTACCAGAATCTTATACTCATCTTGAGAACCAGTTGCACTGGGATGAGCTCCTACAGCCTAAGAAACTGGTGACAGTAGCGTCGTTTACCTCAGCAGTTTTACAAGCAATTTTTTCATTCAATGGTTGGGAAAGTATTTATATAATCTCATCTGAAATTCAAAATCCAATTAGAACTTTAAAATTAGTTGGACCTATATGTTTATTAATTACATTATTCACATATATCTTTGTTAATGCTGCTTATTTAAAAGTTATTAGTAGTTCTGAAATATTTGCTAGTGGTCAACTTATTGGATCTATTTTATTTGAAAAAGTTTATGGAGCTAAATTTGGTAAAAGAATATTATCAATTATAGTGGCATTATCAGCTGCTGGAAATGTTTATGTTGTTCTTTATGGTATATCAAGAATGTCTCAAGAAGTATTTAAAGAAGGAATTCTCCCATTCTCTAAAATAATGGCTTCAAATATTCCAAAATTAGCCACTCCAGTTCCAGCATTAATCCTATCATTTGTCATTTCAGCAATCTTTTTGATTATCCCTCCTCCCGGGGACGTGTTCAGCTACATTGTATCTATGGAAACTTATACCCTCGAAATGGTGATCCTATTTGCAACGTTAGGATTATTTAAATTGAGAAAAGATTATCCAAACATCAAGAGACCCATCAAGGTACCTACAATAGCCCCCATAGTAGGCGCATGTACGATCAGCTACATCTTGATTACGCCCTTTTTCAACTCTAAAGGCAATGTCACAATCCCAGGGTTCCCAAATTACGCAGTTCTATCGCTATTGCTTTTGCTAGGCTTCATCATGTACTGGCTAATGATGTTTATCATCCTCCCCAGAGCCAGAGGCTACACATTGCACAAGGGCGAAGAGACCTTGGAAGACGGAACCGTCATCAAGACGTGGACCAAGATCTTCCACTGATTACTACTTTAAGAACCTTGAAGACGGAACCGCCATCCAGACGCGACCAAGATCTTCCGCTAATTACTACACTGCGCAGTATTTGCTGGCCACGCGGCCCATAGACACTCTGTTCGTACTCTATTCATATTCCATGTTCAGCACCTCCGTAGGCCGCCGCGGTATCTTACCCTGATAAATTGCTATGCGCGCTGCGCGCAGTTGAAAAATTTGATGATTGTGTTACGGGCCTGGTCCACTGGAGGCACAGGGGGCTACGACACAATGTTCAGACAAACGACACAGTTAAGAGCCGGCGCTTCGTTTTACTATCGCTCATATGCTACTATAGCGAAGCGGAATACATTTAAGCCAGAAGATTCTAGAAAGACTTTACTTATAGATGTTTATTCCCAGTTAATGAGAGATAACCAAGTAATATTATTTGCTCATCGTAATAATTTAGTTAAAACAGATGATGCTTTATTTAGACAACAAATTCATGAAATTGGTGGTAAATTTGTTGTATTAAATAATAATCTTATGAAAGTTTATTTAAGATCAGAATTTGAAAAAGATCCAGCAACTATTGAGTCAACTATTAAAAATAAAAGAGTAAAACATCCTCTTTTTCCACTTCTTTCAGGACCAACAGCTGTAATTGCTTTTAAAGAAAATGATCCAAGTCAAGTTAAAAAATTATATAAATCTTTAAAAATAGCAAAAGAAAGATTATTTATTGTTGGTGCTAAAATTGATAAAGGTATATTTGGATTAAAAGAATTAAATGAATATAAAGAGTTACCATCTAAGCCAGAATTACAAGCTCAATTAGTTGGTCTTTTAAGTGTACTAGGCGGATTTGGATTAACCAGTACTTTGGAGACAACTACCAAGTCGCTATACTTGACTTTAAAATCGCACCACGATAACGTCGCGTCTCCTGCTGCAGACGACGCAGCCGCTCCAAAGGAAGCTGAAGAAAAGAGCTCATAGAATCCACTCGTGTATATCTAATACTCCATGCTTTGTATATATCCATCCTCCATTGTAGGTCACGTGCCGCGATTTAGTGAAAAAAAAATTGAGTACGCGGCGGGTGGCGGTAGAGCAGCAGGCGCAGAGCGATGGCGTGAGTATACGGCGGCGGCGCTGGGGGGTTGTTTTAGCGCGGCGGGGTGCGGCGGCGCGTGACGAGGGTTACTAACAGAGTAGAGAGCTAGTGAATCTTGCGAAGGCGGACTTGACGGACGAGCAGTTGCAGCGGCTAGAGGAGTACGAGGTCGCCAACGGGCCGATGTCGTTGCTCAGGTCGGCGATGGAGACGCACTCGCCGGTTATAATATCGCTAAGAAACAACCACAAGCTTATTGCGCGGGTGAAGGCGTTTGACAGACACTCTAACATGGTGTTGGAGAACGTGAAGGAGCTATGGACAGAGACGCCGCGCAACGCGAAGGCAAAGAAGCTCAAGCCGAAGAACAAGGAGAGGTTCGTCAGCAAGATGTTTCTCAGAGGCGACTCGGTGATTGTGGTGTTCAAGGCGAGCGTGTGAGGCGGGGTGCCGGAGGGTGCTATAGAGTGCTATAGAGGGCCATAGGGTAGAAGGTAGAGCGCAGAGCGCGCTAAAAGAGCGTGCTGTAGAGTGCTATAGAGTACCGTAGAGTGCTATAGAGCGCGAACAGAGAGTGTTAACAGAGAGTGTCAACAGAGAGTGCTATAGGGTGCCAGCAGAGAGGCATAGGCCGGAGAGGGTAGAGGGCCAGAGAGTGCTTGCAGAGAGTGCTAACAGAGAGTGTTATAGGGTGTTATAGGGTGTTATAGGGTGTTATAGGGTGCTATAGAGTGCTATAGAGCGCGAACAGAGAGTGCTAGCAGAGCGTACTATAGAGTGCTATAGGGTGCCAACAGAGAGGCCATAGGCCCGAGAGGGTAGAGGTCAGAGCTTTCTAACAGGGGTGCTAACAGAGGGTGCTATATGGTGCTATAGAGCACTATAGAGTGCTAACAGAGGCCGGAGGCCGTACTGGCGTCCGTGCGACGCCGCGCCCGCCGCGCCCGCCGCGCCCTGCACCGCTCTCCGTTGCGTGCACTACTGATATTCCGAATAAACAGCCTGAATTTAGCCAATGGCGCTCGCTTGCCTGAGCACCGTAGTCTGCCCATGGCATCGCTCGATGAGACATGCGTCATGTGACAGCCAAATAAACGAGTATTTGTGAGTGAGGAGGCCCACAGCTGTAGCGCGACAAGTAGCACAAGTAGCGTCGGACTGTTTGTCCGGGGAGAAATGGAGAATGAGTATCACGAGATCCAGCAGCTTGAGATGGAGGTGTTAGAGTCTATTTACATGGAGGATCTTGAGGACAAGACCACGGCTTCTGCTTGGAACAAGAAGTCTGCGCCCAAGTTTCTATTGACGTTAAGGTCCGACTCAGACGGCGAGGACCAGGTGAGTTTAGTGCTCGATGTTGAGATGACGTCTACTTATCCCAAGAGTGTTCCCATAATCAAGATACGCAATCCTACCAGGCTATTGTCTAGCCAGGTTGAAGTGTTGAGGAGGCTTATTGATGAGACTGCAAAGGCTCAGAAAGGGTCTGAGATGATATATGATATTTCTAGTATAGTAAAGGATAAATTGAATGAGTTTCAAAAATCAGTAACTAATGATTCTTTAGAGGTGGAGAGACTTAAAAGATTGAATGAGGAGCAGGTATTACTTGAGCAGAAGCAGCAGGATCTTGATAAGATGAATAGAGAGAAACTTAAGCTCCAGAAACAAAAGCTTGATAAAATGATTCAGCAAGAATTGGAGACTAGAAATTTTAATGGGAACGATAATGATAGTAATAATGCTGGATCATTTGGTAATGACAATTCCAGACTAGATGGGATTTTTGAGGATATTAATGAGAGCCGCTTGATGCCTTCCATTGAGCTATTGCGTACTGGAGACGCTGTTTTATTCGATACTCTTATTAATGCAGATAATGATGGATATAAATTTAAGGCTGTCACTGGTTGTTTACCTTTACCAAATCCTGGACTTCTTGGCTATGGTACTCTGTATTTGGTAAAGCCTTACTTCCCTAAAAGTCTTAGAGAGACGTTGTCGCTAGATATTCAGAATGACTTATACCAGTTGATTGAGATTAAATTAGTTGACAAATACTGGAAATCTTCAAAGGCCAAGAAAGAGTTGGGGGCGCTAGAAAATGAATTTCAGGCATTGACCAAGCTCAGACATGAGAATATACTAGCACTTTATGCGTTTGAAGTAGAGAAAGTATTTACACCAGGAAAATACAATGATGATGAATACTATTATAAGATCAAGATATTAATGGAATATACTCCTTATGGATCTGTTGATGAACTATTATCTTCTGTTCATGTTATAAGTTTATCTGTTGCGAGAACGTGGATAATGAAGCTAATTGACGGCGTTGAGTTCTTGCACAAGAACGGGTTTATACATCGGTCCATTGGCGTGAAATCTGTTATGCTTTCAAAGGACAATGATGGCTGGAATATAGTAAAACTTGCTTATGCTTCGTTTGGATACAGGCTCAAAGATTTATTGGATAAGAATCTGTCTGAGGAGAGTCTGGTTGAGCATGGTTGTCCTAATCAGGTTTGGATAGCACCAGAGTTATCGAAAAACAATGCAAAGCCTCAAAGAAAGACAGATGTTTGGGATATTGGCGCTTTGTTTGTGCGATTGGTTATTGGTACAGATGAGGTGATGAATTTCTCTGATCCCAATGAGTTGCTAGCTCTCTACCCACTAGAATCCTCGGTTCAAGAGTTTTTGTCCAAGATTTTTGTTGAGAAAGTTTCTAAAAGATCTTCGCCTTTGGATTTGCTACCGTGCGCGTTCTTGCGTAACAGTACCACCTCTAACACGTTTGTCGAGCTCCACAGCGAATCTGCCACCAGTGTTGGATTGGTTAGCACTGGCAGCGGATACAGCACCGCAAAGGACCACAGACACGGCGCGATTAGGAATGCCGGGCACCACGAATACAGTAATATGAAGAGTAAAGAGCGGTTCTCTAGATATGATACTGATTTTGAGGTGGATAGAGTTCTAGGTAAAGGTGCTTATGGAGAGGTGGTGAAGGCCAGAAATCGTCTTGACGGTAGATTTTACGCTATTAAGAAGATTAAGCACAGTATTGCCAAGTTAGACAGTGTTTTAGCTGAGGTTATGTTGTTATCTAGATTGAACCATCAATATGTTGTGAGATATTTTGCTGCATGGGTCGAAGAAGAACATTATATTGGAACAACGACCGGTGACGAAAGTTCTGATGAAGAATTCCAAAAATTTGATCCAGATAGTATGAGTTTGAATTTTGAATTTGCATCCGCTTCTCAAAGCGTGTCTGATGTGAAAAGTGATAACTTGGACTTTATCTCAAACTCAATTCGACATGGTTTTCAAGACTCAGATAACGAGACAGAAGATACTACTAACGATGAAGATAGTAGCGAATCTGAATACTCAGAGAGTGATGATAGTGAGTCTGAAAGTGGAGATGCTGTGTCCGTTAGAGGTACAAGAAACGATCGGAACACTCCATCTAGAGCTACTCTATTTATACAGATGGAGTACTGTGAGAATCGTACATTACATGATTTAATCACAAAGCAAAGTTTATATCAAAATACTGATGAATATTGGAGACTATTGCGTCAAATATTAGAAGGATTAGAACATATTCATTCTCAAGGTATTATCCATAGAGATTTAAAGCCAATGAATATTTTCATTGATGAAGGTAATAATGTGAAAATTGGTGATTTTGGTCTTGCTAAGAATGTTCATCAGTCTGTCGTATTACCTGATGCTGGTGAGTCTTATAAAGTATCAGAAGATTTAACTTCTGATATTGGAACATCAATGTATATAGCCAATGAAGTTATCTCAGGACATGGCTCTTATAATGAAAAAATTGATATGTTTTCTTTGGGAATTATCTTTTTTGAAATGACTTATAAATTTACAACTTCTATGGAAAGATTTAGGGTGCTTAAAGCCTTGAGATTAATTTCAGTTAATTTCCCGTCAGATTATATCCCAGATCACAATTCTCAAGAAAGAAAAATTATCAAGTTATTGTTAGATCATGATCCAAAGAAACGTCCAGGGGCAGGGGATCTCTTACTGTCGGCGCTCTTACCTGTGAAACATCAGGATGAGGTTATTAAGGAAGCTTTAAAGAGTTTAGCTGACCCTTCTTCGGCCTGGCAGCAACAAGTCCGTGAGACTTTATTTTCACAGCCATTTAACCCAGCCAAGGACGCATTGTATGATAATAGAAGCATTTATGACGATTCTGAATTGATTCAGCTTTTAAAATCTAGAATGATTGAAGAAATATTCAAAGTATTTAAATTGCATGGAGCAGTGGAATTTTCTAATTACCCAATACTCTTCCCCAAATCAACGAAATATAACTCTAATGACATTTACGAGGTTTTGAACAAAGATGGCTCAGTGCTTCAACTTCCATACGATTTAACGTATCCACTTGCTAGATTATTGTCAAAGAGATCCACTTCTCTATTTAAAGTTTTCAGATTTCAAAATGTTTATCGTGCCAATCAAAAGGTAAAAGGGTTGGAGCCTGAGCGGTATGGTGAAATGGACTTTGATATAATTACTTCAAACTATACCGAGATTGATTTGTCCTTATACGAGGCTGAAGCAATAAAGGCGATTGATGAGATTGTGAATGTTTTCCCGATATTTGATAGATCAAACATTTCATTTGTTATTAACCACTGTGAGATTCTTGATACTATCATGGAGTATTGCAACATTGATAAGGCTAAGCGTCAGTTGATTTTTGTTCAACTTGCTAGAAATGATTTCACTGCTTCTATGAATGATATAAAATTGCAACTCAGAAATACTTTGAATGTTCAGTCTACTGCATTGAATGACTTGGAGATGTTCAATTTCCGGTTACCATTGACGGAAGCAAAAAAGAGATTTCACAAGTTGATGATCGACAGTCCTTATTTGCTGATTATTGACAAAGCTTTACAACATATCTCTAATGTTATTGTGTATGCAAAACAGTTTGGTATTGAGAGAAAGATTTTTATTGCTCCTCTCAGCAATTATAATATTAAATTCTATGGCAAAGGAATAATGTTCCAGGCAGTTCATGAGGAGAAACAAAAGAGAAAAATCATTGCTGCTGGTGGTCGTTACGATAGTTTGATTAGGGAACTTTCAGCTACTAATTTAATCACTAACAATAGAACCCAGGTAGTGGGATTCAGTTTAGCATGGGAGGTTATATTCGCTAGAATGCTTAGTAGAGACAAGAGTTTAAAAGGAGAAAAGAAAGTCCCATCAAAATTAAGTGATCTTAACAAGAGTAGCAGATGGAAAGTATCAAGATGTGATGTGTTGATTGCTACTCTTTCCAGTAATTCGTTATCTAAGCTAGACTGCGTGAATGTTCTTAGAACCTTGTGGGATAATGGTATCTCTGCTGATTTCTTGATTAACTACGAGTCAATGGAGGAAATTATAAGTGCCTCGCAATCGTCAGGAACCAATCTATTAGTATTGGTCAAGCAGAAAGCCAATGGGTCTCATGTTAAGAAAAATTACAAGCAGTTTAGAGTGAAGAATATTGAGACGGGTCTTGATCGTGATGTCTCAGGGGACGAGCTAGTGACATATGTGAAGCAAGATCTACGAAGATTACTGGGTGTTATAACAAGACAGGTGGATGAAAGTGTTTCTAGCTCATTTAATAATTTCGGGACATCAGAAACCGAGGGCGAGGGAGAAGAGGAGGAAAAAGAATACATTACGTTAAATCAAAGTTTCGAGATTATACCAAATAACTCACCAAAGAGCAGAAAGAGTAGTAAGATGCACAAGTTTGATAAGAATGCTAAAAAATCTGCTCAAAGAACTATAACAGATCTCGCGAATGCTTCTATATTTACTGTTGATTTAAAGGAAGAAATTATGGATATGATTGTTATCACCTCTTTAAAACTGGGAGATGAATTTGTGAGAAAGATTGGAGGTATTTCAACAAATACTCCAAGAAGTTATATTACTAACTTATACAAATCACTCCAGAAAGAAGCCAGTAAACAAAATAAATGGGCAATAATTTATAGTACTAAGACAGATCAATCATATATAATAGATTTGGAAAGATAATATATTAGTTTAAACTTTAATGAAACAAAAAAAAAACTACGTAAGAAAAACAAGGAGTCGTTTATTAGAATGATTCCAATAAGATTAAAAAAATTGAGCCTTTTAATACATCATGAAAGGTTTGATTAAATGATTTATCTTCTTCTTCTAGAAGTGGTCTTAGTATGTTGACCTCTGACCTTCAAACCCCAGTAGTGTCTGATACCTCTGTGAGCTCTGATCTTCTTTAATCTTTCTAAATCATCTCTCAATTTAGATTCAACACCGTTAGCCAACATGTGGTAGTCCTTACCATCAGTGAAGTCTCTTTGTCTGTTCAAAAACCAAGATGGAATCTTGTATTGGGTTGGGTTTTGCATAATGGTAACAACTCTTTCTAACTCTTCTTGGGTTAATTCACCAGCTCTCTTGTTTAAATCGATATCGGCTTTCTTACAGACCAAGTTAGAGTAACGACGACCGACACCCTTGATGGTGGTCAAGGCGTGGACGATGTTAATTCTACCATCGACGTTGGTGTTAAGCAAACTATATGTTAGTAAACTAGAAAATAGAATAGAAAATAGAAAATAGAAAATATCAAAAAGAATAAAGTCCGTCAGAGATCGTCTCGATGCTGGGTCGCTAGCACAATAAAATAAGACTTCAATATTAACCCTAGTACGCTATAATTCAATAATTTCGCTCCAATAATTCACGTTCTATTCTTACTATATTCGACTTTATAAATCAACTGTTGCTGTTACACAATCACATATTCAAAATAAGTCTAACTAATACTCTATATGTTCCCAATATTATCCTATATCTTGGCCAAATAACCTCGCCCAACTCTCTCTGAAAAACTCATTCTGATCTTATTAATCACATTATCACATTATCATTCAAGAACTTACCGCAAGATGTGTTGGAAACTACCTTCTTCTTGTACAACTAAAGACATTGTGGTTACTAGGTAATTCTTCTGCACGCCAGACCTACAATATTTTCATGTATAATTTTCTGGCAATCCGAATTTTTCGGGTTCTGAGCCCTCTGCGTGGTCACTCTGCGCCCCAGGAGCACACGTGAAATCTATTATAGGGCGCACACTGTGGGATGGGGCCGGGATGCATAAGCAGGCTGGATCAGAGAGAGAGAGAGAGGATAGAGAGACTAGACAGTACAGTACGTAGAAGTTAATATATATATACATGTATTGATTGTTTGTGGTAAAGTTATGCTTTTCTTTTAAAGTGTTTGAAGATTATTCTTGTCCGAAAACATCAGCAAGATATTTCAATGCATCTAATTCAATAAATGTATATTGTGACTTTAAAATATCTCTCACTTCAACAAATTCTTTTGATATTATATCTATCTTTTTACTATTCTCTGTAGAAGTATGTAAATTAGGTCTATGTTGATCAACAATGAATAGTAACTTATTATTAGATAAATCATGAACTGATAAAAATTTCTGAGCAGCTAATGAATCTCCACAATTAAATTCAGTAATATTTGATTCATATTCTTTATCAGAATTTTTACCACCAATTATAAAAAGTTTACCATCTCTATATTTATCACTAATAGCAATTTTGATAGCAGATGAATAAACTTTAAATGGGATTTCAGTTGTATAATCATTTGGAGCAGTTCTAGCAAGAGCTCTACCACCACCAACTCTTATTGGAGAATTAGCATCACCAGCTCTAGCTTTACCAGTACCTTTTTGACTAAATAATTTCTTTCTTGAGTGTCCTTTCTCTGAACGACCTGGTGGATTTGATGCACCTACTCTAGCAGCATTAGCTTCATGAACAACTGCTTTCCACAAGATATCACGACGGAATGGTGCATTGAGAAAATGTCTACTAACTGGAATAAACTCAGTTGGTTCTAAAGAAGGAAAACTTCTTACCGATGATAAAACATATTTAGGATATTCTAGAAATGGTTAGTTTTCACAAATACGTTTATGGAAATCAAGCAAATGGTTCATAATACTTACCAACTATATTAGGAAGGATCTTATTGCTAACAGGGGCCGCAGTAGATAAACATCTAACTGACTTAGCCAATCCTGATCGTAAGTGCGCGGTGTTCATTATGTGTATTATCACCTCTTCACTGACGCAAGCGCTTAGCTCTTGAATATTTCAAGAAAAAAAACTCTTGGGAGTACCCGCTCAACAGTGCAATCTGCAGACCAGCTTCAGCCAGGAAGACGCTGCAGCGGAAAATGTAGGTTACTACAAGCTTACATTGAACAAATGTCTAATATATCAAAAAAAGAAAAAAATTAACAGGAGGATGTACCCTCAGCGGCTAGGGAGATCTGGACGAATTGGTCTAGTTAAATCCTCGTTCTCTACTTCTTCTTTACTCATTGTTAAAGTAGTCTGATAAGTAGGTACTGTCTCTTCCTGTCTAATAGAGTAAATATCTGATACCACGTCCTGTCTAACTGAATAAACATCTGATATCTGATTCACGGAGTTTTCATCTCCATCGATATCTTTACTATCTTCAAAACGATCATAGCCTAATTCTGGCTTATTATCTCCATCAATATTCTCATCTAAAACTCCATGATCACTAACATTTTCCATTTCAGAATCATCTTCCAGTCCTTCAGAATCATCTTCGCTTGATTCCAGAGATTTATTTAATAAAGCTTCATCTTTTTCTAAAAATTTTCTTAATCCTTCAGGAATATCAGATGATGGAACAATATCAACCAATGACTGTTTTGCATAAATTAATACTGAAGCACTATCTGTGCCAAATTCTGCCAAAGCTTTGAAATTATTCTTCACTGTGTTAAAATCAGTTTCAGCGACAGTAAAATTTGTCACTTCAATCTCATCATCATCCCTAATGGCTCCATTTCCTTCATATTGAATATGTACCCAAGTGTTTGGGAAATTCACGTTTTTTGGACCTAAAAAGTAATAAAATTCAGATTCGTTAACAATAATTCCCATTAACCTATATGGATCCTCTAATTTCTTTCTACATTCCAAAATTAAGGCATTATTATCAGAATCATCAGTCTCATTACCATTTTTAACATAATTTATAATATTTGATGATTTTAAAATATCTAATGATTCAGTCTTGGCTTTTAACTTTTTCTGGAGAATATCTAGATCAACTATTTTCTTCTTCATATCCAAATCAAGCAGTAGTAAATCTTCTAAAGCATTATCTATACCGTCAGCTGGTATAGTCTCACCATTCTTTAAATCATTGAAGTAATCAATGGTGTTTCCTAAGAAAGACCTTATTTGTTTCCCACTAAATGCTCTTAAATTATTATTAGTGGCAAGTATCTCTCCAAAATCCTCACTTCTCTGTTCTTCGAGCATTTGCCTTACTATAGGCACAAATTCTTTAGAGTAAATCTGAGGATAAAAGTACTCTTCAATCTCAATCCCGAAACTTTTATCAATAATACTATCAATCTCCTCATACATTATTGTAACAATATCAGAAAGAGACTCGCAGTAATAATCACCCAAACTCTCAAAATTATGCAGCCAAAATAGATTACATAAAGACTCATGAATAGTTGGTTTAACACAATCACGTTGTATTAAGAATGTATAAGCTTTCACTGGTTCATAATGAATTTTAGAAGCAAATAATCCTTCAATTTTATTAGAAAAATCTTCATTTAAAATTCTTAATTGTTCTGACAACAATTTATAAAATTCTTGAAGAGCATCTTCTGATAATGTACTACTGTCATGGTCATCTTCTAATTTAAAAATAATTTCTCTTGGTATTGATCTTGTAAATGATTTAGTAGCTGTAAATGATCTTTTTGAAATATTTCCATCTAAAAATGCTAATAATCTTTGACATTCCATTAAAAATCTTACATCCCATTTCATTTTACCAGCTTTCAGATCTTCCGCCTTCATTGGAATTACATCATCTTTCCACCACTTATTTGCAAATCCATAATTATCTAACCCTTTTTCAAGAAATATATTTCTGATTCCAGGTATCTCATGAAGAATTGTAAGTATAAAAACAAAATAATTCTCAATATATGAAGTATTTACAGGTGTGAGAATTGACGGTAAACCTTCCTTCTTGAACTTTTCAGGACAATCAAAGATACTTTTAAACCCTTCATAGTATCCATTTGACCCACCGTGCCATCTAGGCAGAGATCCCAGTGACCCATAAGGGCTCGACATATTAGAGTCGTCCACGTCTTCGCTAATAATAACTTTCCGTGACAGATCGGAATCGCCCAAATCACTGGGGTATTCCTCGTTGTACGGACCAGTCTGGTACTCGTGGGTAGGCGCCTTGGACTGGAACGCAACGCCCTCAAACTCGTCGTCAATGCCCCCCTGCTCCAGCGGCCCCACCCCCTTGATACCAGGCTCCCCCAACTGCTTGCCCTGCTCCTCGCCCTGCTCCAGCCGCTTGCCCTGCTCCTCGCCAGCCGGCGCTGTCTTGTCTTCACTCTGCTCAACGTTAGTACATCTCCACACCAGCCAAACACATAAAACAACCACTAAACTTAACACAATCAACAACTTACCATAACAGCCAAACTCGCAGCTCCCTCCAGAACCGGTAACGCCGCTGACGCCCCTAAATCCTGCCCAGTTAGTACCACTCGCCCCAGCTGCCACCGCCGCGCCCCCCAGCTGCCACCGCCTCGCCCCCCTCCACGCTGATACTCACTCGCGCACTCCCCTTCTCGCCAGAAACAGCTCGCTCCACCCGCTCAGTCACCTGCCTCTCAGGCATACTCTGCTCAACCTTGTCGCGCTCCGTGCCCATTCGCCAATCGTGTCTGCGTTACGAAACAGCGGTAGCCCCCACACCCTACAATACATCTCCGTCTTTATACTACGGCACGTGACGCGTGAGACCAGGCGAAGAGAGAGTATATATTACAGTAAAAGTCTATTTTCTGGTACTAATAAGGTTTAAAAGCCTCAGATAACTGTTCAGCACTTTCAATAAGTTTTGATCTTTCAATTAATATTAAACTTAATTGAGGATCAATACCATAATCAGTGAATACTCTTCTAGCATCAGTATCTTGAAGTTTATCCATATAAGGAAAATGATTATGTTTCATACAATTCTTTTCTAAAATTATATCTTCATGATGAAAATATTCAAATTCTTCTTGATCATCTTTATTCTTTTTAACTTTTTTATTTCTTTTACTTGTATCTTCAGATTCAGAATCAGAATCATCACTAATTTGACTAGCAACAAGTTTATAAATTTTTGAAACAATTATAAAATATTTTAAATCAGTTTCTTGTTTTTCAATTTCTTCAACCATAAAACGAAAAGCTGGTGGACAAAGTTCAACAGGAACATTAATAATTCTCTCATTAATAATTAATCCAATTTTCTCACCATTATTCATTGATAATATCTTTTTTAAGTTAATATAAAAATCAGTATCTTTTTGTACTTGCTTCTCTAAATATTCAATAAGCTCCTTTAATGGTTTTTTACTCTTGTAGTCTTTTAAACTAACTAGCGCCAACACAGAGAGCGGGTCGCCCTCCTTGCCATCAGTCTTGACGGTACTTCCAATGCTGGTGTTCTTATCATCTAAAATAATATTCGCCATGCCTGACAAGTCAATCTTCTTGTAGTCATCGCCAAATAACTGCTTGATAAAAGTTCTGAACCCGTGGAAATCGACCTCAGGGTTGAGATCAAAGAAGTCAAAGTCCACATTGACAATCTCCTGCTCCGCGCCATCGCCGGCCCCGTCCTCGCCGGCCTCATCGCTGTCCTCGTCATCGTCCTCGTCCTCGTCCTCGTCCTCGCTGAACTCAATCTCGTCGTCAATCTTCACGGCCTTCTCCTCCTGCGCCACCTCTTGAGCTGTTCTCTTCGCCATCGTAGTAGTGCCTCCCGCGCTACTTCGCACTGCATAAATTTTTTTGCAAAACCATCTGGAAAGTTACCCTGCCCGCCGCGCACCACCGTCGGGCGCCGCCAGCGCCGGCACGCCGCGGT
>JAJLYT010000059.1:0-63057 GCA_030571755.1 Saccharomycopsis olivae (nom. inval.) | reverse complement strand
GGACGCCGCCCCCAGGACGCCGCCCCCAGGACGCCGCCCCAGACGCCGCCGCCGCAGCCCTATATGCACCTCCCCCGCACATGAGCCCCGGCGCGCCTATGAAAATTCGAGAGGCGAGGCGAGGTGAGGACACGGTATGATTGGCAGGGTTGTTGTTTTGTTATATTTAATAGTGGGCAGTTTGTGCCACAATGTGTTATTACCAGCATATGGTAAACAGTGCTTCTTTGAGAATCTTCGAGCAAACGATGAATTAGCCGTGAGCTTCCAAGTTGGTGATCGTAACCCTCTGGGAACTGAGCAACTTGCTTGTGATTTCTGGATTCTCAACCCTCTGGGACAAGTAGTTAAACGTGAGGATAAAGTATCACATGGTGATATTTCAACTGTTGCAAGAACAAGCGGAAAATTCCAGTATTGTTTCTCTAATGAGGGCGATTCTCTGTCAACAAAGGACGTATCCTTCAATATTCACGGGGTTATTTACATTGACGTCAACGATCCAAACTCAAACTCATTAGAAGCCTCAGTTAAGAGATTAGCGCAGTTAACTAACGAAGTTAAGGACCAACAGAACTATATTATCATTAGAGAAAGAACCCACAGAAACACAGCTGAGTCTACAAACGCCAGAGTCAAGTGGTGGTCGGTATTCCAGTTGCTCATCGTCGCCGCTAACTCATTGTTCCAAGTTTACTACTTAAAACGGTTCTTCGAGGTCAAGAGCGTCGTCTAGTACACGTCCTCTACTATATCTAGCATCACTCTGTAGATCACGTGCGCGCGAATGTAGATGAGAATGAGGGAAACTGGGGGCTGGGGGGCGGTATGGGTGTTGGCGGTCGACATGTACTAGGCGTGTTATTTCTTGCTACTACTGCGAAGGACAGCACGCAGGTGGTGTTCCACTATCCGCCGCACGTGGACGGGGATGCTGAGGAGGGCGCGGCGGCGGCGAATGGCGCGGGCGACGCGGACGAGGACGCGGGCCACGCTGGGTCGTATTTCATGGAGTACTCGGACGACGAGTTTGATGAGCAGTTTGAGGACGAGGGCGCGTCCTTTACGGCTGTCCGCGCGGGGCTGCGGGGCAACGGCGGCGGCGGCAGCAGGAAGCTAGCGGCGATAGGGGAGGCGGCGGGCGGCGGCGGCGGGTCCATCGGCGGGTCCATCGGCGGCGGCGGCAGTGGCACCAACAGCGAGTTTGGCGAGTTTGACGAGTTTGACGACGACGACGACGACGACGACGACGAGGACGAGGACGAGGACGACGACGAGGACGAGCAGGACGAGGAGGAGGTCGGCGAGGGGTTCAATGTGGAGCGCGAGTACGACAGCAACAACCCGTTGATGGGGTTTGAGGAGTTTACGAACGACTATTTCATTGAGAGTGTGCTCGGCGACGACTACGAGCTATCGAAGCTCAAGTACAAGGTGAGCCACGAGTGCACTGCGCTTTTGGGCGAGGCAAGTGCGACCAAGATGGGGAAACAGACGGGGCCCATGTATCGGACAGGCGGCGAAGCGTTGAAGCGGTCTGAGAGCCGGGGCGACGCCAGCAGCGATGGCGGGGATAACGAGGAAGCTACTCTGGGGAAGAGCAATGGACTTAAGGATCTGTTGGATGAGATTTTTGGATTTAACAAGACTTATTTGTGCGAGATGCTTACGCCAGAAGGAGGTATTTCCAGTCGTAACCATGAACTTCAAATTGGCAATTATAGTTTTTTAGGAACTACGGAAATTGAGGGTGGAACTCGTGGATGGTCAAAGTTTTATGATCGTAATATTAGAAGATATACTAGACAGCATAACAGGACATTTAAACCAATTAATGAAGGTTCTAGTGAGTTTGTTAGTGATCGTGATGATGGTCAAGATGTGACTGGATCTAATAATGTTAATGAGGATAAATTATTAAGGTTTAGTTTAATATTTGTAATGAGTTCTCCTAGTGATGATTATCATTTAAGAAAAACAGAATTACAAGAGAATATTATTAATAAACTTTCACTTATATTTTCAAGAGAAGAAGCGAAAAAGCGTTATATTTCTAGTGAAGTTAAAAAGATGAAACAAGCTAGACAACGTTACTTGGAGGAACATGCACTGGATGGTAATATTCGTGGATATTATAATGCCCTATTAGAGAGCTCTTTAGCGAGATTATTGTTTGACTGTTTCCACAATTTGTTAGTATCGCAGATTTTCAAGCTCAGCGTGAACGGTGTCAACTACTCGTTCAACATCCCAGTTAAGAAGAACTTTTCTGTCCTACCGCACTCGGCCGCGCGGCTCCATAATGTTGATATTGAGAGTCTTGTGGAGCGTACTACGCGGAACTATAACTTATTGGATGATATGGGACGGTTGGTACAGGCGGCGCACCCAACGTCGCAGTGGAGCCAGAACACTGTGTTTATAGGTACACTTCTTGATGAGCTGTTCTATAAAAGCAACATGTTCCCCAGTGTGCTGAATTTATCGCACATCAACAATTATTACTACTTGAACAATTTTCAGACTGATGTGACCGCGGGAAGCGTGGAGCTAGGATACAACAACTACCAGATTATTGGCATATTGAAGCAGTGCAGGTACGACTTGTTCTCGCTAATTATCCTTGATGACTTGAATAATGTAACCAAAGAGTTGGACTATGCCATTGCGAAGGACTTTAGAGCATTTATAAGGAAGATTGATGCGACCGTACCTTTAGGGAAAGTGATCCACAGCGTGTATGAGGAGCGGTCGCGCAAGCTCAGCAAGTACTCCAATGAGAAGCGGAAGGTGCGGCCGACACAACGTATGAGCATTCTTAATCACATGGAGGATGAGGACGAGAAGGAGAAGGTGATGATTAGTATTATTTATCACTTAATTTATTGGGAGAAAGTACGATTCATATTACCTATTACCAAGAGTACTAGGTTCGTTATTTCGCCGCTTGCCAACATTGGTACAGATATAAGCGATTTGAGAGGTCATCAAAAGGACAGAGAATTCCAAATCAAGCAATTGGATCCGTTGACATTTGATTTATGGATTCGTGGTATTAATAAGCGACTCTTTGATGAGTTTTTACACGAGTTCCCATCGTTGCACCCACTTTCGCAGTTTCTAGTGAACTTCAACTCTCCCAAGAAATATCTGTCGTTTTCGACCAACCGCAGTCGGGCAAGTGTATATTTAAATGCTTGCTGTTGGTTATTGAAGAATGGGCTTATTGTGCAGTACTATACGTTTGGCTGGTTAACGCTACGGTCGCGGATAAAGATGCAGGTCCAGGAAGAGAATGGTTTGACAAACACACGCACTGGTAGCAACGGTTCGTTGCCGCGGGTGCTGCTGCGGTTCGACAGTACGGCAAACTTAATTAAACGGGCGATCAATGAGAATTCTCCGCGGAGTCTGGAGGACTCGATGGTGTTTACTACCACCGCGCAGGGGGTGGAGGAGGACAGTATTCTCTTGAACCCAGACCGTCCTTCTTGGCTTGAAAAGCGGTATATTGCGAAGATAGTAGCACAGAAACCTGATGAGATCAAGACAGTATTTTACCAGATTCTCAAATATTTGAATGGGAAGATACCATTGGAGTTGGTGTTACTCCGCGAGAAGATTAAACGGTCGCAATTAAATAAGGTACTACGGGAGCTCGAGGAACACATAATTTTGGATAGTCATTGGTAAGGAGAGATAAAAAAAGAGAGAGAAAAAAAAGAAAGATTATAAGAGGCATATTAGTTTTAAGTTTATTTATGGACTCCAATTTCCAATGGTGAGTCAGCTTCGTCTTCTGAGCTATGGTCCGCTGGACGGGCTGGAGTGCGCAGCGGTTCGTTGGTTGGCAGTTGATGGCCTGGAGTTTTTGATCCTTTAGCCTTTAAGTTAGAACTACTACCAAATCTTAAATGTAAGAAACTTGAATTTCTTTTAGCTTTAGTAGGTGTAGCAGATCCTGATGGGAGTTGTAGAGACATAGAGCTGCCTTGAGAGCTGTTAACGGCTGCCGCGAAGCCAGTAGCAGCTTGAGTTGGTGGTGGGATGTCATATGCTGGCGAAAGCATCGAAGTATCAATGTTAGATTTGACAGCAGTTTCATAAGATGGAACTTTTGATAAAGTATTAGAGTTCCATGATTCATTGACTGGTGAATGTATTGCACTGCCAAGAGTGAATAAAAGATTTGATGAGTTACTTCTTGACAAGTGCGAAACGTCTATCAGCGGCGTAACAACTTGGTTTCTCGTTGGTAATGCAAAATAGTCAGGTTCTTCTGATTCTGATTGATCTTCTGCTAATCTTTGAAGATGTAATTCATTTAAATGCTGAGTAAGTTGAGTATGAAATCTACTTTGAGAGATTGGCTGTCCTCCGATACCAGTTAATGGAGTATGAGTACCCAGAATTGCTGTTAAATCACGCGGAGGTGTCTGGATAGGCGACATAGCTCCAGAAATTGGAGTCTGAGCCTCTGACCAAAATTTATCATGGACATGCTCGCCGTAGTTTGGTGGGGCCACAAGGTCCGGGCGGCCCGAACCGTCGAGGACAACATTCTCCATGCCGCTGAAGAGAACTTCATTATCGCCCTCAGGGTCCTCCGCAGGCGTATTGCTGCCAGAGCCGCTGGCTGCCGCCGCGGCTACCGCAGTGCCCTGGAGGTCGGTAGTCGAAGACGGGTTGGACTTCTTCTTGACAGACGCGGTCGGTGGCTGTCTCTTCTTGACTGGAACAGCGTTGTTCTCCGCTGATACCTCCGGTAAATTATCACTAAAATCGTACAAAGATGACTGCTCATCGTATCTAGCAGAAACAGTAATAAACGGTGAGATATATAAAATCACCGGTAGCGTAGCACGAAGCTCAGAAGTGTGCCCGTTAGGATTCTTGAGCGCGACCACTACGGACAACTTATGCCGCACTTTGAGGTTCTTATCAATAGTTACATCCTGGGTGCATTTACTCAAGCTCGGTGGGATCATAATAGACTTTTCTACCTCCCAGCGACCATAACTGAGCTTCATAAAGTTATTAGCTGGGTTGCAAGGTGGCCCATCTGGATCAGCTAATGATACCACTTCCTCCAGCTCGTAGTACTCATCTTTAGGTTTCGGAATCACAATCTTGGACACTACGCGGTCGTTGGTGTGGCCAAATTTAACATTAGAACCGCAGAACGAGTAGTACTCAATGAGTTTAATAGTTATCTTACCAAGTTTGAGCCCTTTGAGGAGCGGCGCGATCAAGAAGTTGATCGGACACGCAGATCCTATAGCCATGGCTCGCGACGGGATAGATATAGTATACTCCACTTTATTTGGCCAATTATTATCAATAGACATTGTCTCTGAGAGTTCAGGTGCATCAGGAGTAAGAGTTCTAATGATTCTTATATGTTTATTAGTTAATTTCTTTTTAGAGAATTTACCTCTGTCAATTGTAGCAACTAACTTATACACCATCCAACCACCAGGTAATCCTTCAACTGATTCATTAATATTTCCTGGTAAAATAACTGTAAATGGAAATTCGTAATTACCACGAGGAAGTGTCGAATTATCGTCACCTCCGCCGCCAATACGAGATATAGATGACAGAGAGTTACTGCTGAGCAACGCCGGACGCATCTTTGATAATGACGTAGATGACTTTGACAGACGTTTTAAGCCAAAACCTCCAGATTTTGTATGATGAGTAGTAGTAGTATCTGAAGTATTGTTAGATCCATTACCAACGCCATTAATTCCAGTAGCTGAAATATGACTTTGAATATCAAAATGATCCCAATTATGTTCGTACATTCTTTTCATATATCTTGCTGGTTTAGAGTATGTAGTATTCGCTGATTCCATATGTTCCATCCAATTTAATCTAAGATCACCAAAAAGTTTAAGTGAAAGTTTTTTAATATGAACTGGTTCAGTTATTGCAAGTAAAATCCTACCTTGAAGCATAACCAGTCCAGCTTCTTCAGGCGGACCTTTAAGTACAATAACATCATTATCTAAACCATTAAGTCTAATATCAAATAATGGAGTATTTGAAATCTTTGTATTTGTACTACTAGATGATCTACTTAATACTCCCATATTAAGTTCGAAGATATTAGTAGTACTACTAGGGCCATCGCTTATCCCTCGTTGCTTTATAAGTTTTTCCGGCATCGTGTGTCCGGGTTGCCCTGTATTGTTCCGCGTCAGCCCGAGGCGCACCGCGCGCTTCGCTGTCTACACACCGAACCTCACTTGCCCGGCGCCCGGCGCCCGCCGCTGCAGCCCGCATCGCTTCCCAGACAGGCCAAGACCGCAACGGCCCGAAAAACCGCCCGCGCATTGCCGCAGCCACGTGAACCGCCGACCGACCGACCGCGGCGCGACCGCGCGTAGGAGCCCCGCTGCGCTACGAGCCCCGGGCATCGATTGCCACAAGGCTGGCCCAGGGGCAGGGCAAGACGGTAGCAGGATGAGGACGGTACAGATTTTGTGGGTGTTTTTTGCTATTTTTGGAGCTGTAGTGGTAGCTGGAGAGGTAGCGTCGCATGACGTTTTAGAGGTGTTTGACGCTGCGCCCGAGAAGTGCCCGCCTTGTTTCAATTGTATGCTTCCTATGTTTGAGTGCAAGCAGTTTTCTAGCTGTAACGAGTATACTGGCCAGTGCGACTGTATTGCTGGGTTTGGTGGAATTGACTGTTCAGAGCCTGTTTGCGGATCTTTGAGTAAAGGGAATGACAGAAGACCTAGTCGTGGTAACTCGACTAGCTGTGATTGCGATGACGGATGGTCAGGCATCAACTGTAATCTTTGCCAGACTGATAAAGTTTGTGATGCTTTTATGCCTGAGGGTCTTCATGGAACTTGTTATAAACAGGGATTAATTGTTAATGAGTTACACCAAATGTGTGATGTTACTAATAAGAATATTGTTGCTATTTTAGCTGGAAAGAAACCACAAGTAACATTTTCTTGTAATAAAACTGCTGAGAAATGTAATTTCCAATTTTGGATAGATCAAAAAGAAAGTTTTTATTGTGATTTAAATACTTGCAAATTAGATTATGATTTAGCTACTAATACTAGTCATTATCGATGTGATGAGGTAGCATGCAAGTGTGTTCCAGACCGGATGTTATGTGGTGAAGATGGATCTATTGATATTTCAGATTTCCTTACAGAGACTATTAGAGGTCCAGGAGACTTTTCATGTGATGTTGCGGAACAAACATGTCAATTTTCAGAGCCTAGCATGAATGATTTAATTATGCTGGTATTTGGAGATCCACATATTACACTTCATTGTGCATCTGGAGAGTGTGTGCACTATAGTGAGATCCCTGGATACTTTTCACCACCAAAGAAGAATTTATCGTTGTATAATATGCTACTTTTGAGTGCGCTGGTGCTCGGAATGGCATGCTTGCTGGTAGTATTGGTGATGTACGTGCGCAAGTCGCCATTATTTGGGGATAGCGGTATCTCCCTTGACGACGATTCCAGCAGTGGCAGCGCCCACTCTATGACGAACAGTCTGCTATTAGGATCGCATGTCCCAGTAACGCTCACTTTTGAGGGCGTGAGCTATGTAGTGGGCGGTCGCACTGTGCTCCAGAATGCGTTCGGTATTGTCAAGCCTCGCGAGATGCTTGCTATTATGGGCGGCTCGGGTGCTGGTAAGACTACTTTGTTGGATATTTTGGCTGGAAAAAATAAGGATGGGGAGAGTAGAGGTAAGCTATTGATCAATGGAAAGCATTTGACCCCAAAACAATATAGAAAAATCATTGGATTTGTGGACCAGGAGGATCATTTGATCCCAACTTTAACAGTTTATGAAACAGTATTGAATTCTGCTTTACTTAGACTTCCTCGTAGTATGTCAGTTCAAGCAAAAACTCTTAGAGTATTAGAAGTTCTTGATGAGTTAAGAATCTTAAAGATAAAGGATAGACTAATTGGGTCAGATCTTGAACGTGGAATTTCTGGTGGAGAAAAGAGAAGAGTTGCAATTGCTTGTGAATTGGTTACCTCGCCATCTATTTTATTTTTAGATGAACCTACTTCTGGTTTAGATTCTTACAATGCCAAAAAAGTGGTTGAATGTTTAGTTAGATTATCCAGAGATTATGAAAGAACAGTTATTTTCACAATTCATCAACCTAGAAGTAATATTGTGGCAATGTTTGATAAGTTATTGCTTTTATCTGAGGGTAAAGTAGTGTATTCTGGTGATATGCTTAGATGCGCCGAGTTCTTCAATGATCATGGATATCAGTGTCCGGTGGGTTATAACATTGCCGACTACTTGATTGACATCACCAGCGATTCACGCGGTAATGCCCTGTTGAGCGAACCTGTTCCAGTCGAACCTGGCGTGGACGAAGAAAATGTGGATCATGATGTGGCACACTTGTTGGCTCGCCGCGAGTCGCAGATTAACACTACAGAAGAGTGGGCTCATTACGCCTCGCACCGTGATGAGTTTTCAAACACTTTATCGCAGTCACAGATCAGTAGTGCCTCAAAGAAGGATGCTAAAGTAATTCTGCTCTTTGTCAACTCTGCCTATTCTGAAGAAATCTCACAGGAAATCAAATCAGTCAATGAGAGCTACTCGTCTAATGGTTCTTCCTCATCACTTTTGGACGAGGCCATGTCTGCAAACTTACAGGCTTCTATTCCTCAGCAAGTACTTATTTTATCCAGCAGAACCTTTAAAAATCTTTATAGAAACCCAAAGCTTTTGATGACACAGTACTTGTTATCTATCTTTATGGGATGTTTTATTGGTGTTTTATACTATGATATTGATTTAGATATTAGCGGATTCCAAAATAGAATGGGACTCTTCTTCTTTGTTTTGTCATTCTTTGGATTCTCCACTTTGACAGGTCTTCACTCTTTCCTGATTGAACGTATCGTGTTTATGCGGGAAAGATCTAATAACTATTACTCGTCTTTCAGTTACTATCTTACCAAGATCTTATGTGACGTCCTCCCATTGCGTGTTTTCCCACCAGTGATTTTATTGGCAATTACCTACCCATTAGTAGGACTTAATATGGAAGAGAATGGATTCTTCAAGGCCGCCCTAATCTTGATCCTCTTTAACTTGGCTACCTCTTTGGAGATATTGATTGTGGGAATATTAATACGGGAAAGTGGTAATGCTACGCTTATTGGAGTGCTTCTCCTTTTGTTCTCCATGCTATTCAGCGGTCTTTTCATTAACATTAAGAAGGGCGAGACCACAGCGAACTCTATAGAATCTGCAGTGGTCGATACGCTAGCTGCTGCCAGTAACAGTGTTTTAGAACACTTTGATTTGAACAATTTAAAATATTTATCAACTTTCCACTACGGATATGAGTCATTAATTATTAATGAGGTCAAAGACTTGGTATTGCGCGAAACCAAATACGGGTTAAAAATTGAGATTCCAGGAGCTACAATTCTAAGTACTTTTGGGTTTAATGCTGGAGCGATGTGGTCCGATATTGCTGCTCTTGGAGTATGGTGTGGAGTATTTTTAGTTATTGGATTTATTTGTCTTCACACATTTGTGGTTGAACGGAGATAAACTATTTTCTACATTATATTCTCAATCATATAAAATGTTCATTACGCTGGAATCAAGTAGTTACTTGGAGCCAAACCAAAACGGCCACCTTTACCGTTATTTAAGACTTCAACTTCCCACCAACCATCGTCTTGCATAGCTAAAACTAACATAAGATCTTTACGTTTAAATGTTACTTCTTCAGGGATTGAAGCAGTATATTCGTAAATTGCTTTAGCATGTCGAAGAACTGGTCTACCATTTGATGATATAAGTGGTAAACCATTTGGAGCTAATGGAATTTTTTTATTTGTTGATTTTGAAGATGCACTCATTTCTGCTACTTCAATCATAGATTTTGGTCTCTTTGCTGTTGTTGTTGATGTAGTTGATAAATTATTTCTTAGTTGAATTTGATTATTAAGATCACCGACGGATTTTCTATGAGTTGGTTGTCTTTTAATTGAATTGTGACGTTCTTTTAGAGCATTAAAATCTCCATTTCCACCAATTTTAAGATCTTCAAGAGCTGCTCTTAAAGGATCTTGAACTCCCACTTCTTCAGGGTTAAAATTTCTCATTGTTGAAGTATTCATAATAGAATCATCTTTGTCCTTTTGTTGTTGATCGTAGTAACGGTCTACTTGGGCCTGTTTCTGTTCCTGTTTAGCTATTGGCTGGCTAGGAGGTTCCGCCATACCAGCCCAACCGAGTTTAGACTTCCGTCTAGTAGGGGAACTCCAGGTCTTGGATGATGTAGAGACAGTAGTGGCACCGCTAGAGACAGTACCGACACTGCTAACAGCCAGGGTTGCGTTACTGGCGGTCTCGAAGCCGTCGTGGCTCAGTACTGGTGACCGCTGTGGGCTGAGACTCTTCTTACCTCTAGCGGCGGCTGTAGCAGTGACAGCAGCAGTAGCGGTCTGGATAGTTCCGAATGGTGACCGGATCTCAAGAGCCTTGACAGGTAACGAGTCGAACTGCTTCTTGAACTCTCCGTCGGTGTGAACACCGCTCTCGCTGTGGTCTTGGTCCTCGCCGTATGCGCTGCTGGCGACGCTGCTGGCGTGCGTTGAAGGCGTGAATTTCACCTGCTTGCGCTGTTGGTTATCAAATTGGTGCGAGGAGTTCAAACTGCTGAAACTCTGCTCAAAATTGTGCGAGATCTCGAGCATTTCAGCCCGCTGCACAGCGGCTGGCCCGCCGGTCTTCTCGGTTATGGTGCTCGAGGCAACTCTGAGCTGCTTGAGCATCCGCTCAACGTCTTCAGACAGATCGCAGCGCTCTAAAGCTTTCCGCACACTCTCACAGTGCTTATCGTCCTCTACACAGGTAATAGCAGTCAAGTTGAGAAGGTTCCACACGTTGGTCTTCAAGTAGTTGATCCGCTCGACCTCTGAGTCCTCTAAACCGCCAACCAAGTCGGCCCAGCGCGACTCAGAAGCACGCTCAGCCTCTTCGTACTCGAAAACAGCGCGCTCGTACGACTTCTTGCACCGCTCGAGCCGGTCCTCGTACTTGCGCACTGTCTGGCCGTCAGCACTACCACGGTACGCTTCATAAACTCTCATACACATTTCACAATACTCACTCTTGCACTTCTCCACCTGGTTGTGCATTACCTGCTTCTCCTTATTGATCATCTGATGCTCCTTCACTAAACTCTCACGCTCAGCCTTGTACAGCTCAACGTACTCCTCCAATGGCCCGAGGATATCGCTCTCTACACCCTTAGCTTCCTTCAAGTGTGCCTCACCAATACTTTTAAATTCAGCCAGAACAACACTAAGCGCCTGCTTAATAGTTCCAACTTCTCTTCTACCTAATCCACGACGACTTAAAGCTACAAGTCTCTCACCATATTCTCTTTCAATACGTGCTTTCTCTCTATAGAATTCAGCTAATTCCATACAAGTAGATTCACCACCACCTGATCGTTCAAATAACTCATCTCGCTTATTATGGCTCATTTTCTCTAAAAAAAAACCAACAACCTTAAAAACTTTCAGTCAGGATTTGCAGCTCATTTATCTTAACAGCTCTTATGTTTATGTTTTGGTATTTCCTCTTTGGGATATGTAATGATGTGGCGCATACCACGGAAAGTGGCGGCGGGCGGCTGGTGGGTGGCGTACGTGGCTTGCGCGGCGCTGAAGCGGGTTGCCTTTCATGGCGGCGGGCGGAAAAAAAGTGGGCGCGCGATGCGGAGTATTTGGGCGAGGAGACTAGTGCCACATTTGAGTTTACGTCGAATTAGCAGTATGAGTGTTGAGAGTAATTTAAGTCCAGTTTTTAAGAAGATTGATGAGTTAAAGCCACAGTTTATTGAGCGGTTACGTCGTGCTGTGGCTATTAAGTCAGTTTCTGGAGATGAGACTTTACGTTCAGAAGTTGTCAAGATGGGACACTTTTTAAAGGATGAATTGGCTGCTTTAGGCGCTGAAGATATTATTTTAAAAGAGCTTGGAATTCAGCCACCACCAGTAGAAGATCCAGAGCTTAAGTTACCGCCTGTTGTTCTATCTCGTTTTGGTAAAGATCCTAGTAAGAAGACTGTACTTATCTACGGTCACTACGATGTGCAACCAGCGCTCTTGAGCGACGGCTGGGACACTGAGCCATTCGATTTGGTTGTTAAGGAGGACGAGGACAAGTTGATTGGCCGTGGTTCTACTGACGACAAGGGCCCGGTGATTGGCTGGTTGAATGTCATCGAGGCGCACCGTAAGCTCGGCTTGGACCTACCTGTTAACATTGTCACTTGCTTTGAAGGTATGGAGGAGAGCGGCTCTATTGGATTGGACAAGCTCATTGCCGACGAGGCCGATGGGTACTTTAAGGGTGTTGACGCTGTCTGCATTCTGGACAACTACTGGTTGGGTACCAAGAAGCCGGTGTTGACCTACGGATTGCGTGGAGTCAGCTACTACCAGTTACAAGTCAGTGGTCCTGGCGCGGACTTGCACTCAGGAATCTTTGGCGGTGTAATTCACGAGCCAATGACCGACTTGGTCAGAGTTCTTGGAACTTTAGTTGACGTCAATGGTAATATTTTAATCCCTGGTGTCAACGAGATGGTTGCGCCAGTCACCGACTCAGAGGAGGAGCTTTACAAAGGTATCGATTTCGACGTTGATGAGTTGAATAAGGCTTCTGGATCTGATACCGCTATCTACAGCAGCAAGAAAGACATTTTAATGCACCGTTGGAGATACCCTTCATTGTCTATTCATGGTGTTGAGGGTGCTTTTAGTGGTGCTGGTGCTAAGACAGTTATCCCAGCTAAAGTTATTGGTAAATTTTCTATTAGAACTGTTCCAGACATGGATGCTAGAAACTTAGATAAATATGTTTTTGAATTTGTTGAAAAAGAATTTAAAAAATTAGGCAGTAAGAACCTGATGAAGGTTGAGTTAGTTCATGATGGTGATTACTGGATTTCTGATCCTTTCAATGAAAGTTTTACTGCTGCAACCAAGGCTACTGAATTAGTATGGGGTGTTAAACCTGATATGACTCGTGAAGGTGGATCAATTCCAATCTCATTAACTTTTGAACAAAAATTAAAGACCTCAGTTTTACTTTTACCAATGGGAAGAGGTGATGATGGTGCTCACAGTATTAATGAAAAGGTTAATATTTCAAACTATATTGAAGGTGCAAAAACTTTAGGTGCTTACCTCCATTACTACGGTGCAACAAAGAAATAAGCAACGTTAATGAAAACAAAGGGTTTAACCTTATTGTTAACAAATATCTATATAATACTCTAGTGAGATCACAATTGAAAAAAAAAATTTGTAGACGATAGAAAAGAAAAAATTTAAGAGTAATAAACAAACGAAACAAGAAGGGTCGTAACGTAACAGTCATTGAGTTTTAACGAAGATTATAAGGACTATCTCCGCTGAGTGAAGCTGGGGTAAGCATATTGGATTTTTGACCAGGTTTCTTAAATCCTGGACGTTTAAATCCTGGTCTTGGACCTCCTCCAAGACTAAACTCAGGATTTGAATTTAAAATCATATCAGCCTTACTTGGACCCTTTTGTCTTGGAGCTGGACGAGGTCCGCTTGGGCCATTACCACCACCAAATCCACTACCACCGCCGTACTGTTGGCCACCGCCGTACTGCTGTTGTTGTCCGTACTGCTGTTGTCCGTATGACTGGTCGTACTCCTGTTGTGGCGCACTGCCATACGACTGATCGTACTGTTGGTCGTATTGTGGCTGTCCATACTGTTGTGGCTGTTGCTGTTGCTGGTTTTGGTAGTACAACGGATTAGCTGGCCGCTGTGATACACTGGTAAAGTCAGAGTTCGTATCCTCATCAGACGCACGATAGTACCCATCATCCTCAACCACCTGTCTCAATGGCTGTTGCCGTTGTTGCTGTTGTGGTACATATTGTTGCGGTTGCTGTTGTTGCTGCTGTTGGTTGTAGGCATTGGCACTGTGGTACAGATTGTCACTGCTATTATTATCCTGAAATCCTGGTTGTGGAACTGGTGTAAAGTTAAATTCTTCACCTGTAGGATATGGAGTATTTTTGTCAAAAGATGGTCCAGTATTACCTGAATCAGCATAGCCTGAACCTGGAGGTGTAAATCCTGGACGATTATATTGGCCACGAGGCGAACCAGCGCCTGGACCACCTTGCATCATGGCATGTGGTGGAAGAGGGGCCATTTCTGTAAAATCAACAGGTGCGACATTCTCACGTACACCTCCTGACTTATTATCAAAGTAAGAATCGTCGTTATACCCAGTACTAGATTCTGGTGCAGGGACGACAACGGGCGCGGCAGGAATGGCACTGAACCCATCGATCTGGTTGATGTTTACCTTGTTTTCAAAGCTCTCGTACTCTGATCCAGCGTCGTTGTCGTCGTCGCGCGACGAGAACGCGATCGCTACCACGACGCATACCACAGAGGCGAGAGGGAGCACAGCGGCGGGAATGAGAATCCAGGCGCCGTAGGTGACGTGTGGATAGAACAAGAGAAAGACGACAATACACACTAAAGCTGCTAAGAGGAATGCGATAAACATTACCACTGCTTCAATTATGAGAAATGATCTTGTAAATGCAAAATGTGAAATAACCGCCATTATGGTGGAAATTAACCCAAAGAAACATGCAACTGGAATTACAACGAGAATTTGACCTAAAGTTTCACGAGCATCATTTGCCATTACCCAATCAGTTGCTTTACTTAATAAACTTGGGTGATAATTTGCTGAAGCTTTTGAACATATTGATCCCAGACAAGCCCCTAAAGTACCAAATTTAACATCTTCAAATTGTGCTAAAGTTAATACATTTGTAGCTGGTACAGTTATTGTAGCTATTAATAATAACGCGAATGAAATAAGTTCAAGAATCACGGGAACCGTGTGAAGTCCAACGTTATCCATAAAGAACTAAAGAAAAGTTGTATAATAGATAATGAGTGAATGAATGTCACAGAAACGCGGCGGTGAAGAAGTTTTTCTTTTGTTCCCCCCTCTAGTTATATGCCCGTGCGGCATGTTTTCAGTTTTTCAAATTGGGAAATCCAGATAAGACCTGCTAAGCGCACGATTTCAGATCAAGCCGCGCGGCACCAGGAGGAGGGGGGTGTGGGACCCGGGGACGGTTTCCCAGGTGAGATTCCACGCGGGCGGTACTAAGTAAGTGACTTATATGAGGAGTTAACGGGGTGGTTAGGTAGGTGTGAGGGGCTGCGAGGATCGGCAGTATAGGTGCTTGCGTTTGCATATGGACTAATGCAAGTCGAATAAATAGCTGTTCTTGATTTAGGTCCTAATTATTTTTTTTTGGACACAGAGGTTTAAATACCGGTACTTTTACCATTAGGGGGTATTAAATCTAGTCTTTTTTTTTGTTTTAATTTAAAAAAAAAAAAAAAAAATTTAATTAAATTTTGAAGTTACCAAGTTTAAGAATTTTTTTCTCTAATTGTTTATATATATTTAGTTTATTTTAATTAGATTACTTAGTTTTTTTTCTTAAGTATTCTATTGAAATAAGTTTGAATTGAGAAAACAGTATGGATATACAGCAACAACTTGAGATGTTAGCTGTGATTGAGGAATCAACTGATTTCGACAATTCTGGAATGTTTAATGAAGAAGCAAGACATCCATATCAAGATTTTACTGGAAAACATAATAGTGTAAAGTTAAGTGGAGAAGAAAGCAATAATAATAGATACAGTAATCTTGAAGAGACTACATACAATTCATTTTTACTGTTATTTGACGATAACAATAAAACAGGAGGTCTTAAGTCAGGGATTGATAGTGTGACAGTAGCTGGTAATCAGAGTACTGTTAGCGTTCCATCAAGATTTTCAACTTCATCAACAGCTGTTCAAGGACAGTTAGAGAAACATATATCTACACTGGCATTTAGTAACGCTAGCGGAACAACACTAATTAGCGGAGGATCTCAGGGTCGCTATTCGATGCAGTCGCTGGTTTTATACGGGAACGAAGGTAATAATGGTCGTCGTCGTAACGATAAGAATAATAACAGCAAGCAGACTGACGACTCACGGAGTATGATAAATCTTGAGTTCTACGATCTCACTTCTGAGGACTACAACGGTGTTCCATTTAACTTCTCTTTGTTATTTGACAAGGTGGTAATGATTGTCAATGTTGCGTCATTCTGCGGTTTTACAAAACAGTATAGTCAGTTGGAGGCTTTATATGAGAAATATAACTCAAAAGGTTTTGAAATTATCGCATTTCCTTCAAATTCATTTCTTCAAGAACCAAAGAGCGAAGCCGATATTGTTGAATTCTGCTCAATGAAGTTTAATGTTAGTTTCCCAATTATGAAAAAGATTAAAGTTAACGGTAAGAATATGAGTCCAATTTATGATTATTTAAAAAGTCAAAAGAAGGGAAATCTTTCTCAAAAGAGAGTTATTTGGAATTTTGAAAAGTTTTTAGTTGATAAACGTGGTAATGTTGTGGAACGTACTTGGGCTTTTACTAAACCAAAAGATTTTGAAAATCTCATAGTTAAATTATTAGAAGAATAGATAGATAGATAGATAATTTTTTACTACATCTCTTTATTATACTATCTATATATACACATACTCGTTTTTTAAGCTGCTATTACCTTTATTTATTTGGTTGTACGATACGTTAATATAATTATATTTTTTTTGGGTTAGTTATTGATGTAGTATAATTGTTGCCAAGCCAAGTCCATACAACTGGGTATACTTAGTCGAAACGTCTCTGTTTTAATCCTTAATTTTATGACAGCATTTTGGCCCCATTTTTCAATGCATCTCGGTTTATATTCATTTACAGACCTTCTTCCGGCTCCTAAAGCTTGGGATTTTGCAACAGCGCTTATAATAGTAATAAAATGCAAGATCAAGTGGTTCTGCGCTGAAATGATAATTGAGCTATAATAAATTCCGGATTTTTGACTCTTTCTAAAAAAGAAAAAAATGTATTTTAAACACTATTTGCCAAGTATCAATTATCCGATAAAGACTTACACCCCTGTCCAACAAAATCTACGACCCTTCCAAGCTTAAGTTTTGTTTGCCGTGGTGGCTTACGGACCCTGGGCAGCTATCCAATGCGTTTACAAGGTGATGTACTCACTTTAATGCACATATATGCATGATTTATTAGTGTACATTATTTGTTTATGCCAATTTAAATCTTAATTTTAAAATCAGCTTGTCGATCCATGCTAGTCTATAAAATTCCTTCTACAACTTAACTTCAATTGTTAGGTAATTATTAGTAATTTGATTATTTAGTTATTTTTTTGTATTAAACTAATAAATTTTTTTTTAGTTCATATTAGTTTATCTATAGAGATATAGATCTAGTTAATCTTGTTAGTCCAGGATAAACTTTACTAAAAACAATATAATCTGGACTATATTTTAATAACGCATCAAAATCAGGCAAAACTCGCATAACTTTTCCACCAACAATAACCTCATTATCATATTCTCCCCAGTAACATTCAACGTTTATACCCAAACTAGTGTCAACAGCAATATCACTATCATCAGTCCATTGAGGTATCCATTGAATTAGGAGACGGTACTCGTTACTCCAACTTGTCTTGTGTAATTGAACTTGATCAATTCCATTGTGCCATTTAAGAGTTTTGGGTCCCTCAGAACTGCCACTCAAAATTGTTATTTGCCGTACGGGGGATTTACCATGCCGGAACGATTCGTAATTAGAATTGTTAAAAGTCAAGACGCAATGACGATTATCTAGAGCCATAATCAGAATTTCTGCCTCCAGAGGTTCGTACGGTGACTTTCCAGTCGCTTCATGAGTATTGCTTACCACATCATACGTCAAGATCTGATCATACGTTAAACTTCCATTGTGGCTTATAAGATTCGGACCACTTCCAGAGTAAGTACACTGCTCCCGACCTGCACTGTAAACAGCGCAACTGCGAGCGTCAGCCCCTGGTATCTCGTCTAAAAACTTCTCGACAAATGGTGCAGTCCCGAGAACACGAACCTCAGGCGTACCGCTCTCATCCAAGTTAATGTTCTCATAGAAGCTCACCGTCAACGGGTTGTTATAACTGAATGGGAAAACTGCGTACGCCGTCAATGCGCCGCCAACTGCAACCACTACCAAACCGAAACGCACCGCGTAGTTCAATCTGTTGACGAATGGGAGCATAGGAACCGCCATTCCCACAGCGAACACTTGGAGGAACAAGTAGACCTGGCCAACAGCGGCAGCTCCACCATGACTGTTAGCGTAAACTGCTTGCAATACTTGGTGTCCAATATAATAGACAAAGAATACGCCCAAAGGAACAACAGCAGCATATTGCAACGACCAATCATACTGGAGAGACTGTACACCGCGCTGGACTTTGCGCACGAACTTGACAGCACGGCTGCGCACCAACAATGGCGTGGTCTCGCCTTGCGGCACTTCAGTTTCCTGCTCTTCATCGTCTTCATCGTCTTCTTCCTCTTCTTCACTGTCAATGTCGCTTATGTCTTCTCCCGAAGTATCTGGCGAGCACACAACGATAGAGGGCGGAACTGGCGACGATTTCCGGCGCATTGCCATACCGAAAAGGCCCACAATGGTACTCACACTGAATAGCACGTACAACACTGTTATAATCCACTCACCCGTGTTAACACTTCCCGGTGCCTCTCTGATGGTCAGCACCACCGTAAATGCCCACATGAGTGCGGCGCACTGGAGCGTAACCATGAGTTTCTGGTCGTGCATAGGCCATATACCGTCAAACACTGCCAACACCCAGTACGTCATCATTAAGAAAGTCGAAGTCAAGGCCGCCCAAACTATATTGTAGTTTAAAGAGACTACGAGAGGATTGTGCTCTCTTATAAAGTTTCCAACTTGATCTGTGACATAGTAAGCTGTGTACGCTGCAATAGGGAACCGTGCCAATGCTGTAGCCCATACATCACCGATTTCCCAGCTACCACGAGCCATAACAATAACCAATAATATCCCACAAATAATAGGAAGTGATGCAAGTAAAACGATATTTAAAATGTATAAGAATCCAACTGGGAATATAACAAACCATCTACCCAAGATATCAAAGTATACTGCAGCTGAGGTATCAGCCAGAACCTCCTCACTGTCAGCCATAGACTGGACTACTGAACTGGCAGAGCTCAGCATGTGGTATAATGCACCTTTGGTTGTGGTCTGAATAGAGTCGCGCGCTGTGTGATACAATGACCGAGGTTTGTAGAATGCGATATCAAGACCACGGAGTCCATTCTGCAAGTACACTTTATAGTCTGTTTCACTACCGACAACGCGGTTGCTGAAACCCTCCTGAAATATCAGCGACGCAAATGGCCGGTCCACTGCGCTATAATGCTGGGCGACTCCATAATCGGTGGCTCTGAATAATACAGCCCGTCCGCCTGCCCCAGTGCCTTCCAAGTTCACAAAATACCCCAACCCTTTGGACCACGGGTGGTTAAACAACACCGTAGCTCCTAATAATCCAAACTCTTCATCATTGTTAAAGTTAAATACGATATCACGAAGCGGCTGCTCATTACTAGCCGCATACTGCCTTAAAAGTCCCAACATGGACGCAATACCCATTCCATCATCTGTTGCTCCGTAAGCTGTGCCTACGCTATCATAGTGAGCAGAAACAAGCACCCCTGGCAATTTAGATGACTTGCCCTTAATCTTAGCTAAGACATTACCTGATTCAAAGTAAATCACTCGCGTATCGGTGGAACTATCATTAAATACATCACGCTGTCTAAATAATGAAGCGCCAGAATCAATATCCACATCAATAAACTCACTCATATTGGCAATTGAGCTGACAATGTCAACAATATACTGTTTAACATCGTCATTCGCATGTGACGTAAATGGATGCGGTTTCTCAGTAATAACTTGTAAGTCTCTCCATGATTCAGCAAGCCAAACAGGCTCAGGCTCAGGTACAATAACGCCAACCCTGGCTGCATCCCAGTCTACTATTAACACAGCTAGATACGTAAATACAGCAATAAAGCTCAAACTGGTTCGCCGAAACCGAAAAATATTCAGAATATAATTGAAAAATCCCATAACTCTGCCTAGACCGCTCCTGCCTCCTACATCGCCCTTTATCTCTCCTTCTTGCTCTTTTCCTACGGGTCGGGGCTACTGTGCGAAGAGAAAGGCAAAGAGACATGGAAAGGGTGCTTCGTATTTATGTCTAGGAAGCGATTAGAGTAAAGAATAATTAAAGTAAAGAATCATTAAATTAAAGAATAATTAAGGGACAAGCAAACAAACAAGTAAAGAACAAAATTTAATTTAGCCTTAAAATATAATCTTTATAGTTATACTCATTTTGTTAATACTACTGTATTTAAAGTTTAATGGAATAATTGTACATTTTACTCTTTGTAATGTTCTACTCGACGTACTTATAGAGACAAATAACTAACATGAAATTTTAACTATAGTCTGCACACCCCCATGACATAAATAATTATACCCCTTGCTAAATTTACATACTAGTATATATATAACTTCAGTTTTTATTCGTATATTATGAATTTCATATTAATTTAATAAAAGGAATTATTAATTTAAGACATAATTTTAATGTTTCTTTTTTTTTTTTTATAGTATTTTTTTCTTTTAAAAGGTCTTAGATTAACCAGCCCTTTTTCTGTTCTCCTCAAATTACTTAGTGTTTTAGAGGTTAAATCCAAATGATTAGATAAGTCCGTCCAGTTTTGTAGACTTACTTGACATTTGCATAAATCCGCAACACTCAATGCATCCCAAATTGGTTTTCACTATTACTTTTTTTTTTTGTTTTTTCTTCTGTTATATTTAATACATGCATATTTTCGCATTTGAAAAGTTGGGCAATCAAACGACAAATCTTATTATTACTCTTGTTTAAAATTTGGTCTATGCATATTTTAGATTAATTTCTATGTCGCCTAATTAGCAACCAACCAACCAACTTGGTACTATTATTATTGTCCTGTTCGTTTTACTTTTATTTCTAAAAAAAATAAAAAAAAATAAAAAACTTTAATCAGATCATATCTAGGCCAATCGCCAAACGCCCCCGGTAATCTCTAACACCCAACAAGCTCTAACAGTATCTGCGACACACCCACAGCCCGCAACCAGCGCCGACTCAAACCCAGTACAGCCTATGAAACACTCCAGATCAGCCGGTGGTCACCCTGGCGTCCCCAGCGTCCGCTACCCGCTTGTCTCAGATCCGCCTCAACACCCGCAGACGCATAAGAGACACCACGTGACGAGTCACGTGACATATCGAGGTTGCGGCCTCGCGCGGCCTCGCGCGAGGCCGCGGCGTCTCCGGCACGTGACGCGGGTATAAAATTTTTTGGGGGTGGCGATGGCGGGGGGTCATGACGAGCATCCCTAGGAAGAGGCTCGCGAGCGGGCTCAGCGTCACGCAGAAGGTGTATGTGCGGCTGCGACACGGCGGCGCGACCAAGGTTGTGCGGGAGCACTATCTACGGGACGACATTCCGTGCTACCTGCGATGCTGCCACGAGTGCCAGGAGCGCTTGAAGCCTGATGCCACTGGCTCATTGCCTGCTTTTGTGCTCAGTGCCACTCCGGCGGCAGCTGACAAGTACGGGCCGCATTACGTTGTCTTGGACACCAACATTGCGCTTCTTGCTATGGACTTGCTTGAGCGTCTGGACGCGTTTCACGACGTTATTGTACCGCAAACTGTGCTAGAAGAAGTACGCCACAGATCTTTGCCAATTTACGCTAGATTGAGAGCTTTGTGCAAGGCTGACGATAAAAGGTTTATTGTGTTTCATAACGAGTTTCACGAGCTAACATTTATCAACAGAGAACTAGGCGAAAGTATCAACGATAGGAATGACAGGGCTATTAGAAAGTGTTGTCAGTTTTATCAAGAACACTTAGATAAGCAAGAATCTGGCATTAAGATTGTTCTTGTTTGCAACGATAGAGACAATCGCGAGAAAGCTAGACTTCTAGGGCTTTGCTGCGACTCTTTGGGTGATTATATTAGTAACATGCCAAATGGTGGTGAATTAAGTGACTATGTGCCGAAAATCGAGGACGGAATTACGTTTAAGAGTAAGCCAGAGACCCAATTTCCCGATTATTACTCGACTGCGAGACTTATGGGCGGTATTAAGAACGGTACGTTGTATCAGGGTAATATGAATGTAAGTGGCTATAATTTCCTTGAGGGCAGTGTGTCTGTGGGGGCACTTGAGCGGCCGTTGCTTGTGATTGGCAGCGAGAACTTGAACCGTAGTTTCAACGGAGATCAGGTAGTGGTCGAGTTATTGCCCAAGAGCCAGTGGCGCAGCCCGAGTGACGAGATTTTGGAGGACGGCGGCGACGGCAACCCTGACGACGACAACGGCGAGGTCATGACGGACAAGGAGCGGTTGTTCTTGATGAGGGAGGCGCAGAAGGTGGGTGGGAGCAGCGATGTTCGCGTCCAGCCGACGGCGCGCGTGGTTGGCGTCACCAAGCGCAGCTGGCGGTTCTATGTTGGACAGATTTCGCCGCGGTCGGTGAGCAGCTCCGAGTCCAACGCGCCAAAGAGCTGTTTTGTGACGTTAATGGACCGGTCTCTACCTTCTATACGGATTCGCACCAGACGCAGTCGCGAGTTGGTTGGCCAGCGGATTGTCGTTGCCGTGGACTCGTGGCCCAGCACGCTGAAGCACCCAGAGGGCCATTTTGTGCGTCTGTTGGGTGCAATTGAGTCCGTGGAAGCTGAGACTGAGGCTTTGCTTCTTGAGCACGATGTCGAGTATCGTCCATTTAGTAAAAAAGTATTAGATTGTTTACCTGCTGAGGGTCATGATTGGGTCGTTCCTGATACTTTACCTGAGAATCGTCGTGATCTTAGAGATAAGTTAATTTGCTCAATTGATCCTCCAGGATGTGTTGATATTGATGATGCTTTACACGCGAAACGGTTAGATGATAATACTTGGGAAGTTGGTGTGCATATTGCGGATGTAACGCATTTTGTAAAGCCTAATACTGCATTGGATTTGGAAGGTGCTTATCGTGGTACATCTGTGTACCTTGTTGATAAGCGTATTGATATGTTACCGGAACTACTTGGTACTGATTTATGCTCTTTAAAGCCTTATGTTGATAGATTTGCATTCTCTGTTGTTTGGAAGCTCGATAACGATGCTAACATTATTGATGTGGATTTCCACAAATCAGTGATCCGGTCGCGCGAGGCTTTCTCTTATGAACGTGCTCAAATTCGTATTGACGACGATTCACAACAGGACGAGTTGACGCAAGGCATGCGCGCGTTGTTGGCACTCTCTATTAAGCTTAAACAGAAGCGGTTGGACGCCGGTGCCTTGAACTTGGCCAGTCCTGAGGTTAAGGTACACATGGACAGCGAAACTGCTGACCCAGGTGAAGTTGAGATTAAGAAATTATTAGCTACTAATTCTTTAGTGGAGGAGTTTATGTTATTGGCTAACATATCTGTTGCAAAAAAGATATATGATGCTTTCCCGCAAACAGCGATGCTTAGAAGACACGCTGCGCCACCAGCGACAAACTTTGAAGTACTCAATGACATGCTTAAAGTGCGGAAAAACGGTATGCACATTGCGTTGGACTCGTCCAAGGCGTTGGCTGACTCTTTGGATAGATGCGAGGACTCTAGTGATACATATTTCAATACGTTATTGCGTATTATGGCCACACGGTGTATGATGGCAGCCGAGTACTTCCCATCTGGGATGTTTAGTTACTCTGAGTTCCGCCATTATGGTCTCGCTACCGAGATTTACACCCATTTTACCTCCCCTATTAGACGGTACTGTGACGTGGTTGCCCACCGTCAATTGGCGGCCGCAATTGGCTACGAGCTGTTAGATTTCAGTCACCGTGATAAGGATAAGATGGAGATGATTTGCAAGAATATCAACAAGAGACACAGAAACGCCCAATTTGCAGGACGTGCCAGTATTGAATACTACGTTGGTCAAGTTATGAAGAATGCCAGTGATACTGAATACGAAGGATATGTTATTAAAGTATTCTCTAATGGTATAGTTGTACTTGTTCCAAAGTTCGGTATTGAAGGTTTAATTAAACTTGATATTTTAGGTGATGCTTCTACCGCAAAACTTGATAGCGAACACTACAGTTTAAGCTTTCGTAATACTGTTGGTAATGATAAAACAGTGGCAGTTTTTGATAATGTTCGCGTAACCATTAAATCGGTTTTGGATCCAGTCACTAGCAAACGTCGCGCACAGTTGGTTCTTATATAGTTCTTATTGTTTACTAACAACACCTCTTGCATCAGCACTTGAGAGAATATACTTTTTATAATCGTAAATTGTACCGTTAAATGGTTTAACTGTTCCGCCCTCACTGACCCAAATCTCATTACAAACGCTATTAATGATACTAACATCATGCGATACCATCAACACACCTCCCTGGAACGCTTTCAAAGCATCTGAGAGCGCGTCTAAACCTGCTGTATCCAAATGATTAGAAGGTTCATCTAATACCAAGATATGTGGATTATCTAAACATAAAGCAGCAAAAGCAACTCTAGATTTTTGACCACCTGATAATAATTGCATTTTTTGAAGTCCTAGAACACCACCAATACCGAAAGCTCCTAAATGGCGACGATATTCTTCGTCATTCTTACCTGGGTAAGTCTTAGAGAGCCATGTAACTGCATTCAATGAAAGGTCCATACCGTCGACATGATGTTGCGCAAAATATCCAATTCTTAATCTAGAATGTGTAGAAACATGGCCATCTAAAGGTGATAAACTTCCCATCAAAACTTTCAAAAGTGTAGTTTTACCACAACCGTTGGCACCGACCAAAGCAATTCTTGAAGACAAGTCAATGTTTAAGTCGACATCCTTTAACAATAATTTCTCAGGAGAATAACCAAAAGAAACACCTTGTAACTGAATGATTGGAGGTGATATTTTTTCGACATCTGGGAACTTAAATGAAACCACTTTATCATCTTCTGGAGGTTCCAAAACAGGCAATTTCTCCAACTTTTTAATTCTCGACTGAGCCTCTGATGACTTGGCCGCATTATATCTAAATTTATCAATAAACTCTTGTAAATGTTTTCTGTAGGCCATTTGGTTCTCGTACTCCTTAAGAGCGATCTTACGACGCTCTTCCTTGGTGGAGTAAAAGTCGTCAAAGTTAGAACTACGGTAGTAGTCCAAACGCTCAGAATGCTGGTAGATAATATCAGTAGCGACATCGTTCAAGAACGCACGGTCGTGTGAAACAACAAGAACAGTTGCTGGGTAAGTTTGTAAGTAGTTAGCCAAGAATGTAATAGAAGGAACATCCAACATATTGGAAGGTTCATCCAATAACAACAAATCAGGCTGACAAAACAATGCACGAGCCAACGACAACCGCATTCTCCAACCACCAGAGAACGAGTTGGTAGGCTGGTACTGCGCTTTCTCTGAAAATCCAAGTCCAAATAAAATCGACGCCGCACGACCCTCAGCTTTGTCACTCTCAATGTCCGACAATTTCTCATGGACTTCCTCTAAATGCTGGGCCAAATCACCAGCCTCGTTATCCAACTTCTTAACCTCAAGCGAGTCCTCGTCAAACTCCTCACGCAATTTGTCAATCTCGTTCAACCGCGCGTCAATGCTGGCCTCCTCCTTAAGCAACGTCTTACGCCACACATCAGCGTCCAAAACAGACTGAAGAGCTGGGGTATCGTCACCGCGAATTTCTTGCTCAACGTGCAAAATAGTAATATGTGCTGGAATATTTAATTCTCTCCGTGATAAAGCACGCAATAACGTACTCTTACCAATACCGTTCTGACCAACTAAACCATACCGATGACCGAAACTAAGAGACAAAGATGTGTCGCTTAAAATCCGCTGTCCGTCACCAACATATAAGTCAAATGTATCAATGTGAATGTCTTTCAGCTTACCAGCACCCTGGCCAAACTCCATAGGATTGATCTTAAGGAAAAATTCATCATAGTCTTCATTATTAGCCTCTGAGAGGAGCTTAGACGCTTCATACTTGACAAACTTATTATTACGCTTAGCAACTTTCTTTGCAATCTTTGCCTCAGCTTTTTGAAGTTTCTTCTTATCAACTTTACTCTCTAATTTACGACCAGTATGCTCAATATCCTTAGAAGCTCCAATAAGCGCCATCAGCCCATTGAGTTGACGGTTCATCTGCGTCTTCAACAAATTCACATCTAACAACCGCTTAGAAGTATCACCAGTAACAGCCAAACGGGCCAAATTGGCCTCTAACTGCGACCGTAAAGATTTCTCCACGCTGGCAGCCATAGCCTCTAACTTCTTGCGGTCGCCGCCCGCGCTCTCTAAAATCTCCCGGATGAACCCTACGCCGCCCTCCAAGTCTAAACCCAGCGCCCCGACACTGTCCTCCGTCGCAGCACTAAGCTGACTAACATACCCAACAGCATAGTCCGTCACAACAGGGTCAACACCGCCGCTCGCGCGCCGTATTTCGCTCCCAAAGCTCATATCGCTGCCCCCATCGTCCAATACCGCCGCCTATACTTATAGCACAGTTACCCGCCCATCAGTGAAAAACTTTCGGAGTGAGGAGCGGGCGATGGGGACGACACGGTACAGACATGGCACGCCAGAACTTTGTGGGGATTGTGGTTTCACAGGGAAAAATGGCGAAGACCCTCAAAGTGCGGGTTCAGCGGCCGCACTTTGACCGGTTAATTAACAAGGAGGTTCTCAAACGTAAGGATTACTTGGTGCACGACGAGGGTGATGTATGTCGTGAGGGCGATATGGTCAGAATTGAGGCTACGCGTCCATTATCAAGACATAAATCATTTGCTATTGCTGAGATTATTAAGAATAAGGGTCAGCAACATGCCAAGTATCAAGAAGACGCTAAAAGAAACGTTGCGTCAGAGGAGGCTAAGGAATTACAAGAATTTTTAGCCCGTCGTGAGCACCATAACAAAGTGCTGGCTGGCGAAGCTGGATTACTTAATGACTTATTATTTTTAGAGAAGCTCAGTTCGACTCCTATTGACGGAGTAAGTGAGCAGGACTCTAAAAAAGCCAGCGAGCTTAAATTAAAGTACGGAATTACTAGCTGGCCGCCAGAAGGCATGTTCAATTTGTCTGTCAGTAATGGCCGTGAAGAGCTCGAAAAGCTTCGTAAAGAAATCTCAGACGCTGAAGAACAGACTGCAAAGATTAATAACGAGGTAAAAAGTATTCTCGCTGACTCTGAGCGCGCTGATGAGATCTTGCGCGGTATGGGCAAAGAACCAGCGGATGTCAAACCGTCTATTCGCAAGAATTTGATTCGCAAGTTTGTAACAAGACAGTGAGGGTGATCCAGCGGGACTTTAAATTAAGAAAAGAAAAGAAAAGAAAAAGAAGATATAGAAGTCGTGCCGAGGACGTGGTCTACTTGGTCTACATACAACACTCCCTGTAAATAGCATTAATTCAATTCAATCTCGCCAAGCTGGCGACGTTCTCCCCTGTAGTGTCTGCGTATCTTTCCCCGTAAAGTTCGCAGAGAAAACGAGTGTTTGGCCAGCACTGGCTCGTCCAGCTCGACGACGCGCACCTTGCACGCGGCCTCTGACACGGCCTCAAGCACAGGAGCCTGCGCTGGAGTGTCTAGCTGTACGTACGGGAATGCTGCAGCCGACTTGTCAAAAAATACGCTCGAAGCAGCGTCGTCGGCGCTGCCCAGCCCGAGTCGCGCACTCAGCGTCCGCCGCGCACTCGACAGCGCCTCCAGCAGCCGCGACTGCACGGCAGGTGAGCCTTCCCAGGGCTCCCCGTCTACCGAAACAGCCTCAGCTGGCTCTTTGGCGGGGAATTCCGGCTCTTCTGGGCCCTCTGATGCATCAACATGGCTGCCCGCGACCTCCACGGCCTCCGGCGGTTCCTCCACGGCCTCCAGCGGACCCTCTGCAGCCTCCAGCGGACCCTCTGCAGCCTCGCCGAGTGCCTGCACTCCATCCTCTCTCCGCTGCCTGCGCCGCTTGCGGCGGTTCCGCCGGCTCTGCCTGGACTCTTCGTGGTAATGGTGATGGTGGTAGAAATGCGTTCTGTTGCACTTGCCGCAGAAATAGCATGCCTTGTGTCGGCCACACCGCCGACACAGTGCCAATTCCAGCCCCTCGCTGCCCCAGTCATCGTCGTCAAACACCTCCGCCAGCCGCTGACGCGACGAGGACGACAAAAGAAGCCGCGAAGACCCCGTAACACGGCCATTGACCGCCACGCCGTGTTCCGCTCCCACGTCTTCCAAAACTGTGTCCACGTCTTCAATATCCTCCACAAAAACAGTCTCAGAAGGGTCCTCTAACAGTCCTGCAGACTCGTCTAAAGAGACAATATCCAAAGTCTGCCTTAATTGGCTCATTAGATACGCCCCCAAACTGTCCTCCGCGCTCTGTCCGCTCTCTGCCCCCTCAGCTGTCTCGCTGCTGCTAGCAATCACACACAGCCGTCTCACGGGCTCAGAAACATCGGCAATTGGAACAGCGCGGGTTCGTTTGACCCGCACTCGAGCATCATTGACCGTCAACAGACTGCTCGTCCCCAGGGACACAGAGTCCGCGGCCTCCGCGCCAGCCACAGACTGCAGCGCCTCCACATCGATCCCAGCACTCTTGGCGCTCCCGTCGCTAAACGAACAATAACTTTCCCCATCCATGTTGCCCATGCAAAACAGTAGATCACTAACCTTACTCATCCATGTACTCCAAGCCACTTTGTGGCACCCTGCGCCACAGAGCCGGGGCCGCACACCCCCTGTCCCCACAAAAACCCCCTGTCCACCCCACAATTGCGAGCCCCGGCGGAAAACTTTTAAAAACGTTTTTGGCCCAATAGTGGGCTGGCATTTGCGCGACTTGGGGTGGCGATACGACCAGACCAAACACAGGCTTTTATTTAAAAGTTTATTGCTTGTTATAATAACAATTAAGGAGATAAAGCGCGTTAGAATTTGATTTAAGCGGTTAAAAAGTTATAAATTTTGAGAGAGAGATTTGAGAAGAAGGAAAACTAAGGAGAGCAAGCGCTAAAGGAATAGTTATGCCCTCCACTAGTAATTTGGCGAGGTTTTTTAAAGACCAAACTGAGGATACAAGAGCTCGTGGCGTATTTGGAATAGATCCAACACGTTCTAATGCTGTTGAGTCTGATGATGCTGATAGTTTTGAGAATTCAACTTATAAACTTAAACGAACAAGATCAGTAGGACTTTTAGATAATTATATAACACCTACAAAGAAACTTATAGAAGAAGATTTTAGTCATACAAATTATTTTACTCAAGATCCATTAAATTTAAAAACTAAATCATTATCAGTTAAAAATTTGAATGAGTTAAATGAAGGTGAAATTAAGGAGAAAGAAGCAGAAGTACCAAAAGAACAGGAAAGTGTAGTTGATAGTGTTGCTGATAGTGTTGGATCATTGCATAGTGTTCTGAGTATTAATGAATCAATGGATTTAAGCTCTCTGAGTGATTCTGGACCTAGTGATGCTGAGATGTTTCAGCCGCACGACGATAATGACATTACATTTGAGCCAAAAAATCGTGTTGATTATTTTAGTTATGATTGGACTGATAGAGAGATTTTAAAATCATGGAGATATGTTGTTGATCGTCGTCGTAATATTGATCACAATGCTAAAGTAGAGAATTCACGACTTGAGAATGCAAGTTGGCGGACATGGGCTAGGGCTAAATATGCGCTTAAAACTGTGACACCTGAGAGTATTAACTGGAAAAAAGATACTGATGTTAGTTGGTTATATGGACCTAAATGTACACCAGAGACTGAGAGTGATGTGCGGAATCATTTACAGGAGTATAAATCCAAGCGTGATGCTGATGAAGTGAGTAGTTCTGCCATGTCTACGCCGCTAACCCAGCCTGCTGAGCCAAGTCTGGTACAGCTATCTAGAGATGATATTCTGTTACTTGGAAGTGGTAATGTTGCTGTGAAGCCCATACTTAAAGTGCGTAAGATTAGTGAGAAGATTAATGCGAATGCTGATTTATTTAAATTGAGTATATTGAATGAGAAGCATAAAGGACAGAAACTGGTTGCATTTATTGCTGATGAGGATGATGACCAGGAGATGTCTAGAGAGATGTCTCCTGTGATTTCGGATGAGCCAGAGAAGAACACGTCTGAGATAGATGGATTAACAATGACCCCTATGGAGCCTCAGCAGATGTTGAAATCGAGTTTTTTGGTGAATCCTGCTTCACAGTCTGAGACTGAAGCAAAGAGATCAAGAAAGATTCATTTTAATGATCGTGTTGAACAGTGTAGAATCATTGATTATTATTCAGATTCAGATGAAGAAAGACAGCTTGAAAGCAGAGGTGGCGATGGAGGATTTGACAATGATAGCAGTGATGGATCTTCTAGTTCAGATGAAGATGAGGGAGGATTTGTATTAAAAGTTAAAGGCCATCCTCAGTTACATCGGAACTTTTCTGGCTCTAATGGTTCTCAAAATGGATCAGAAAATGGTGAAGAAGGTCCAAAAATTATTGAGTATTTATCTGCTACTAAGATTAGGTTCCACAGTGAGGAATCATCTTCTGATGAATCAGATTTTGAATCAGAAGATGAATCATCTTATCCATGGCTTAACAATCAGGATAATAATGCTCAATCACATAATGTCAATACTAACCGTGGCTACGAGTTTTATTATGATTACAATTCAGTTTATGTCCCTGAAGATTTATTATTGAGTAATGAAACAGTAACAGTTGAAGATGTTCCAGAGAATCTTGCACTTGAGAATGAAGGTGATGGTTTTGTTTTGGCCGGCGGTCATGACGAAGCAATTAGCTTGAGTAGTGAAGACACTACTTCATTGACAGGAAAACATACTGCTAGCAGTCTTTTGAGTAAGAAACCATCATCAGCAAACAATCTTTCAAACTCTATTGGACTGTTATCTGATTCTTCTAAAAATTTAACATTGCTTAGTAAAGCTAATTCATATGCTTCTTTAGGAGGCGGAATGAAACCATCATTTATGCTTTCCAATGATGATAGCAGCGATAGCAGCGATGAAGAAGATCAATTCATTCGCCAGCGGCCAGTTTTAGGGTCAACACATAATGTGCAACCTTCATTTCCATCAGCTTTACCTCGCTCAGTACCAGGAAAATCAGGATTTTCTTTGAATAATGATGAAGAAGATGAAGAAGATGAGGATGAAGACGACGAAGACGATTTCTTCACATTTGCAAGGAGGAGGTCAATACGGCCGCCAGCAACCGCGCCAGTAAGACCCGTGCACTCGCGGTCGCCGTCTCTCACTCTTGCCGGGGATGGGTCGTCCAAGACTGCGTCGTCCAAGACTGCGTCGCCGTCTGCGTCCAGCTCGCAAGTGACAGACGTCAAGGTGAATGGCATATTTGACAACGCCGTTCGGCCACCGCTTGACAAACGGTTGAGCGACTTGGGGTCAGAGTAAAGTATATAGTAATATTATGATTCATGACATATATGTAGCAGATAGAGCGCAGGGCACGATACGATACATAAGACGTAAGAAGCCGTATTCAGGTCCACCTTTGGCACTTTCTATGACTTTTGGCGCATGCTGATGTACTCCCTGTCGTAGTCTGCGTACAACAACTTTGAGACGGTTGTGACAGGGAGGTCCCAGACGCCGCTGGTGTCGGTCCACAAGTACAGGTCGTAGTTTGGCGATTCCGGGTGGCCCACCAGCGAGCTGACCACCGCGTGTTCGTCAATAATGTTTCTGATATCTTCTAAGCCGCGACACTTGACTTCCGCGTTGTATAGAGCAAGCCCGATGTACGCATAGATCATGGTAATGAGGACATGACTAGAGATAGCTAACTGCCACCAACGATCTGGGTAATAGTATACTCCAATTATATGAAACCATGATTGTGGTACAAGTGACCAAGTTAACCAAAGAACAAGGAAACATATAGAAAGTAAATGAATTGCAAAACCATTATATTCAGTTTTAGGAGTAATTTTATTAGTTATCATAACATCTGAAGCACGAGCTAAAATATCAGAAATTGAATAATTTATTGAACTTTTCTTTTTAAGAATATCTTCATATTCATAAAGATGCTTTGAGCTAGTTCCATTTGGATTTGTAGATCGATTAGCAGTGTCTGAAAGACCAACAGACTTCCCAGCTATTGACTTAGATGTTTCACTGCCAGAAGACGATAATTTTCTCCGAAATTTTGTCACGTCACTATCACGATCCACAGAGCCAACCTCTACCAAGTTGGGAGAAGATAACGACGCATAGAGATTGTTGAATATCGACATCGCTGCTCTGGCCCTGCCGCCCCACAGCCTTAGCGCCAGTTCCTTAACCGTGTGCGGTGCGCGTAGCACTGGTTACAACGGCGTGCGGTGCGCGTAGCAGGCCGATCGATAAAGGTGGTTTTGGGGTGGCTGGACTAGCCAGCGCTTAGGACGATAACAGGCTAGCAGAATGAGCGCACACGACAAGAGTATTATGGGGGCTAAGAATGCCGGAGAGAAGGAGGATAGAACATTAGCGCTTTTGCGTGATCTTTTAGACAACATTGAGGCTGAGAGAGGTATCAGTTTTGTGCCAGATTACAATGGCAAAAGACGGTCACTGAGAGGCGCTCAATTTCACTCTAGAAGGGCTGTTAATTCTGTAGGAACTAACGGTAAGAAGAGTAATATTACTGATAATGAATCTATTGAATTCTCAGATGATTTTAGTGAACCAATGACTCCTGAAGGTTGGGAAGATATTAGTCCATCTATTGAATCTGAAGATTATTTTACTGAATATTCTCAAAAATATATTGATTTTACTTATGAAAATCCAACTATTTATCACGTTGTTAAAGCTGTTGCTTCATTACTTGAATCATGTGGTTTTACTCAATTAGATGAGAAAGCAGCTTGGACTGGAACTGAACGTGGTAACTACTACGTTATCAGAAACGGTACTAGTTTAACATGTTTCAGTATTGGAGACGACTGGAAACCAAGTGACGGTATTGGACTTATCGGATCACACATTGATGCGTTGACCACCAAGTTAAAGCCTAACTCTATGAAGAACCATGTCGAGGGCTTTGAGTTGCTCGGCGTAGCGCCATACGGCGGTGCTTTATCTGAGCTCTGGTGGGACCGTGACTTGTACATTGGTGGTAAAGTTGTCGTTAAGGAAGCCGGTAAGTTTGTCACAAAGCTTGTTAAGTCTGAGCACCCAATTGCAAGAATTCTGTCGTTGGCCCCACATTTCGGGTTCAAGTTCCTGAGCTTCTTGAACAAGGAAACTCGCGCGGTGCCTGTCATTGCATTCACTGGAGCCGACGAGAAGGTCGAAGAGACCTTGGCCGGCCCACTTGTCGGAGTCCACTCCCCTACTTTGCTTAAATTCATTGCTGAGTTGGCTGGCTGCTCTGTTGCTGATATCTACCAATTAGATTTGGATATCTTTGACGGCCAAAAGGGTACCTTTGGTGGTATTAAAAAAGATTTCATCTTTGCTCCAAGAGTTGATGATAGAATTTGCGGATTTTCAGCTATTTATGGACTCCTTGATACTTTAAAAAAGACAGACTTTAAAGCCCCAGCTAATAGTTTCTCAATGGTGAGTTTATACGATACCGAAGAAGTTGGATCATTATCGAGACAAGGTGCTCAAGGTGGATTGTCTGAGTCAATCATTGAAAGAGCAATTGATTTGTTCGTTCCTAAGTCGCCAGATTTCTCATTAGAGACAGCTATTAAGATTGCTTACGCAAATACAATCATTTTATCAGCCGACGTTAACCACGCATTTAACCCAACGTTCAGCGACGTCTACTCAGACCACCATAAACCACTCTTGAACACTGGTATGACTATCGCCTTTGACGAGAGAGCTATGGCTACTGACGTAACTGGTCGTACACTTATAGAAGAAGTTGCTCGTCGTAATAAGGATAAACTTCAATTATTTCATATTAGAAATGATGTTCGTTCAGGTGGTACTATTGGACCTCATATTGCTTCTAAAACTGGTGCTCGTACAATTGACTGCGGAATCGCGCAATTATCAATGCACAGTATCCGCGCCTGCGTCGGATCAAAAGATGTCGGATTAGGCGTTAAATTCTTCTCCGGTTTCTTCAATTATTGGCAGGACGTTAAAGGTGACTTTACAGACTTTTAATCTTAATAATAAACTGTAATAATTTCAAGTTTAATACTTTAATATACACCTCTGCCACGTGTCTCGTAGATTTAAAAAATCATTAGCTGATTATTAGTAGTCGTTTAAGCACTATGGACGACTATCTAATTCTTTTGGGTTTATTCATAATTGTTATTACCGTTTTTGGATATGATAGATATTTAGAGACACAAAAAGATATTAGTGATGGAGCACTAAATGAGCAAAGTAAGGTAACTGGTACTCGTCGTCCAGGAGAGACAGGTATCTACCGTAACAGTCTTGTTTCTCATGGATTCCCATTAATTCACGGATTATCAATTAAGCACGGTTACAGACTTCGTGATGGTAATATAAGGGACGTGTGGAACATTGCGGGGAAAAAGAAAGCCGCGACGATATCGTTCAAGTCGCGCGACCCGCGACCACGGCCTCCACGGACCATTGGAGTGGATGCGATGGACGACGCGCAAGCGCGATTCTACGGTGGCGTCATGCTGGCTCTCTTTGACGGTACAGCTGGGGACGGTCTCGTGAATGTTATCGTTGGCGCTGTTTTGCCGCAGTACACTGAGGAGGCTATTGTGGTGGGGTTGTCGTGCTTTCTCCACAACATGACGTACCATGTGTTGCACAACCACGTTACCAAGGGTCTGAGCTTTGACGTGCTTGTGGTACGGCGGGCGAGCTTGCGGGACGCGATACAGCGGGCGAAGAGCAAGGTCATTGTCGTTATAGGCGACGCGCGGACGGCGTTCGAGGGCGCGGACGAGGACGGCTGGAAGTACGCGGACTACTGTGCGGCCGCGGCGCGGCTTGGGACGCGTGTTGTGACGTGGGAGGAGTTGACCGCGATGGGCGGCGCGGCGGCCGATGTTGCCGCGGATGAGTACGAGTACAGCCCGAAGTTTGACGACTTTATTCCGTTGCGCGAGACTGTTAGTTTCAACACCTACGAGTACACCAACCAGAACCTTGTGAGTGGTGTTGCCCACGAGTTGAAGCAGCTACCACGGGGAGAGGAGTGGACCGCGAACGACGAGCTATTGGTTTATAACGAGGACTCGAGTGTGACGGTGTGGCCCAAGATTCTAGCGGCGTTGATGCTCGGTATGAGTGTGACGTTGGTGGAGCCTTTACGGGCGGTTGGGATCCACAGCATCGACATGGAGGAAGTACAGCAGCAGCGGGTTAAGGAGGATGAGAAGATCTACCGAAAGCTTGTTAAGCTGTTAAAGGATCTTCCTGCGGGGCCACGTAACGTCATTGCGGTCTTCCCTGAGAGATATTTGAAGGTGTTGTCGACGTATGAGCAGCGCGAGTTCGACGAGCTGGCCAGCATGGTGCGCAAGATGATGGTAGGCAGAGCGCAGATGTTGCTAGGACGACTGATCTTCAGCGCCGCGGCGTCGTTGGTCGAGTTCCGAAGACTCCGGCTTATCTATTGTGGCTGTTTCAAGAGTCTTCGCTCTGACTGCTTGAGCTCATGGGAGCTCTCAATGCTACGGAGTATTACTGGTAGTAGAATCATTACAGAAAGGTATATGGGTGGAACAATTAGTCCATTATTTATTACGCAGATGTATGATTATCGTACATCTGAACAAGACTCTTATGAAGCTGAACATGTTAAAATTCTAAGAGGAATTCCAGCACAAACTGTTGAAGCCAAACTTGTTGATTATGAGCTATTAAATGAAAAACATATGGCAGATGATAACTCAGGAGAATTATGTGTTAGAGGTTTTATTATAGGTAAGGCAACAGATGCTGAAATTATTAGACAAAAAACTGCTGAAGTTCAACGTGTTGGTGGTGAAGGTTGGATGCCTACTGGATTAGTAGGAACTTTTGGAGATGATGGATGTTTTTATGAAAAAGTTCATGATTTATAATTATTAATCACTTTCAATAATATCATCAGATATATCATCAACTGTCATCTCATATGCTGATTTTTTATTTCCGTTAAAATGGCTAACAAAATATTCATTTTGATCTTCATAGTCTAAATCATACTCAACTAGTAAACTCGCACTCGGAATCAATTTAGAATGTTCCTTAATAGTACTATCTCCTGTAGGAACTGTAAACTTTGGAAACGCTGAATTAAGCTCGAAAAGAAAACACACTGGAGGAGCAGTAACAGGAGCCGTAGAACCGTTGACGCTACACTCCACGCCGGCATCCCGCAACGCTCTCTCTAATAACTCAATCTGCGCCTCTAGGTAAATATTGTGTACAGTCTCATCACGACCAATCTTCTTGACAAATTTCTCCCCCATAGGTAGCTTGAATTGAAGAGTGACATACTCAGACTTGTCAGTGAATTTCCGCTGTTCACTGTTCGCCATCTTCCACTGTATATACCGCAAAGCATCGTCATACTCGCGCAACTGGTCTAATCTGGCCTGTTTCTTGCCTCTTACCCGCTGCACATGAGCATCTTTCTCCATCTTTTTAGCCTTGTCCTGTTCTAAAGACCTCAAGTACGCGTCGTCCTGCAGCTGCTTCAACAACCGCTCATAGTTCTTGCTCTCGCGGTCAATTCCCTGGTCAATAAGCTGTACCACGTACTGCTCAAGAGTCCGTCTCAACGACCGTATGATCTTGTGCAGCCGCACCCTCAACCGCTCAGGGTCTTCCAGATTCTCCCGTATGCCAAAACCCAGCGAATACTTCATAAGCGACATCGTAGGGAAAGTCTCGCCGTAAGTAGAAACATTCCCAACTAGTCCAACATATGGCACCTTGCTCACGCGGTACTGCCGGGCCACCAGCCACCCCTCCAAGTCATTGACATCTCCGCCCCAGATCATGCAGTTGTCCCTGCGGCCACCATACTCGCCCTTAATCAACTCGGAAAACTCGCCCGACCCAACCACCTGCTTCAAAAACTGTTTCCCCGTCGAAATATTCTTCATGTTGATCAAGACAATAACTAGAAACTTTAAATCAGCCTTACTGATATCGTAAGCATCATTAAAAGATCCCTCAAAAATGGGGAGATCAGTAGTATCTTTAGTAACTTCCTCAATGCATCCCTTAAAAGAAAACTCATCACGCTCGTCCAGGCCGCCCTCCTTTTCCGCCTCTTCGCTCTTTTCAGAAATTTCAGGCTCAATTGGAACTTTGGTTACAGCTGCGTCGCCAGCGCCGCCAGCCCCCAAAAGCTCCACCAACTTCCACAACAAGAATAACAAACCTCGCGGAATTAGCATCAACACAAACCAAATCGGCAGAAAAAGCCCGTACTGCCCCGCCCCGTCCCTGTTACTCAATCCGGGCGTAAGCTTCCAGTTGCCTTTGAGCTTGTTCGCCTTGGGGAACTTGGGGAGCATGTCAAACTGGCTAAGAGCAAAGTCGTCAAACACCGGCATCTCCCGCGCCGCAGCACGAGGCGCCCGGTCGCCACCTGCCCCGCCGCCAGCCCCGCCGTTGATGCCTCCCGCCGCGCCTCCAAATGGATCGACCGCAGATGAGTCCAACAGCGTTTGCCCCCGCCATCCACCATCAAAAAACCGCGGAACAGCCGCCTCTAAATTCCAGCCACAATCTCTAAGAAGACCAATAACCTGCTCACGGTCACCCTCCTCAAATTGCGTGACCTCTTGAAAACTACCAAGAACGCCCGCCTCAGCCTCGCTCAAGCCCTCCATGCCGCCACCCTCCTACGCAAAAATTCACTTATATTTATCGTATTTACAGTCACGTGCTCTACTGGCTAAATACATAGGACGAAGGGGACTGGCGACAGGAGAAGGATATAGCGGAACCAGGGACGATATCTGCGTTCTCGGGGGTCACTGCGACTGTGGCGGTATCAGCGATGGGTTTTGAGGACGCGCACGCGGTTTTAATGCAGCCTTCGATGACGTCCCCGGGCTTCAATGCACCGACGCCCTTTGGAGTACCAGTAAAGATCAAATCGCCCTTTTTCAACGTCATAATTTGGCTTATAAACACTAATAGCTTTCTTATATCGAATATCATTAAACTTGTAGAGTCAAATTGTCTAATTTTGCCGTTAACTTTACACTCCAAGTAACAATCGTAGGGGTTAGGGATCTTCAGCTTATCAATAAACTCACCAATTGGACAAAAGGTATCAAAACCTTTTGCGATACTCCAAGGCAACCCCTTGGACTTCGCCACGGCCTGGACATTTCTTCCTGACAAGTCGAGCCCAAGAGCGTAGCCACCAATGCAGTCTAGCGCGTCCTCAGCCGTGAACGAAGCGTCGTCCAAGTGCTTTAACTCCTTATTTAAGACTATAACGAGCTCAATTTCGTGATGGACGACAACTCCGTTAGGGATTAAAATCGGGCCGGTTCCATTTTTAAGAACAGATGACTCAGGCTTGAGGAAGTAAAAAGGCTCACCAGGTACAGCATTATTTAGCTCAGCTGCATGCGCAACATAATTACGACCAATACAAATGATCTTCCCGGCGTGATCCAAATAGTCCATATTCAATTTCAGCCCAAATACCGCTGCTCGGCCAACAATATTTCTGCTTCATCTCCAGTCACTGTAACCCGGAACTCCACTAACCGGACTACTACTACTGAGTCTGTTGTCCAACAAGACTCTCCAATTGTTTTTGAATTCCCTGCGTATCGTCGTCAACTGGCAACAGCTTAATGAGCTGTTCGTTCTTTTCGCCACCCAAGTAGCGGCGTAATCTGCCTCCGAACTCCTTGACCGTAGTCACATCCATAACCCACGCAGTACCAAATACAAACATGGAAAATGAGCTCGTAGCTAACATTGACGCATAGCCAATGGCCGCCATCGCTTCTTGCCGTTTAGAGTACATTGGCTGCACATGATTCGCTTGAAATAGCGTAGGGATATCTGTATAAATGTTAGTACGTCCTCCACGGGTCTGTCTCTCCTTCCAACAACTCTGATTGGTCACTTACACCGCCGCAGTTGAACTCCACGAAACGCCAAGCGCGAGAACACGAGCGTCACTAACGTCGCCGCGTAAAACCGCTTCATCTGTGTCCGCCGACGCTCCTTGTATTCCTCCATTTCTCACTGGTCCTCGTCCCGGCCCGCAAATTTTGGAAAATTGTGCGCGGCGGGCTCGCAACCGGAGGCCGTGTGCGCGGGCCGCTAACGCCGGACGAGGTTGAGGTAGGCGGTCGTTTGGGGGTTTGGATTTTTCGACCGGGAGAAGTTAGCGGGGATATTTTTGGCTGTGCCTGGTTCGCTTGCGAGGACTGTAGCTGCGCAGCGGGCGAGGAGGGGAACCAAGTCTGGCAGTGTAGCGGATAGGAGGGTCTGTGGGCGGACGGCAGCGAACTCAGGGGTGGCAGCAAACGATATCATGAATCTTCTGACTTGTAGAAAGAGCGGGTCATACACGAGACCAGTTTCTTCGGATATTGGGCTGTCTTCAACGGGCCCCCCACTGGTGGTGGTCGCTTTAGTGCCAGAATTCACTTCTGAGGACGCTTCTTTAGACACTGAAACATTTCCCAGTTGAATATCTGGCACATCCACCACTTCAAAGAACGCGCGACGCGGTAGACACTTGTCGAGCGCCAAAAACCGGGTCGCGGCAGCGCCGCGGCCCTCAGCGACAGCGGCAGCGCCGTCTGCACTGCCTGCGTCGTCATCGCTGTCGCTGTCGCTCAAGTCCAACTGAATTTCTGCGCTGTTGGGCTCGCTCGCGCCGTACTCAGCTTCGAATCGCACATGGAGATGCGCGCTGAACCACCGCTTGGGCGTCAACCGCGCCAACAAGAGCTCCGCCGCCGGCGACCCCAACCGGCCCAGAGCAATGTCTGCCGCAAAAAAAGGCTTCCGCTTAAGCAACGCGGCACCGTCACCGTAGCGGACAATCCCACTGGGCCAGTCATGACTAACCATAACATCTAGCTGACCCATACCTAGCTTATCACGACAATACCCATACACCAACATCTCTAATTGCTCACGTTTGCGCACATGATACACTGATCGCACAGTGTTCCAGTCAAACTCATCGCCTAGTACCCGGCCAAAACTGTGATAGTTGTATATACCAGAAATACCGCCAATAGTGATACCGCGCCACTGGATCACCCCACAACGACCTAAATAGTAGACATTAGGAGCCACCCAGCCGCCGTATCTAAGCTCCTGTAAGTATTTACTTGCCTCGTGATTACCACCAATAAATATTGTCAAAATTGGCGCGGTTTTAGCACCTGTATAATACGCCTGAAAATCGCCCATCTTACGGTACTTCACAGGCATCAGCACGCTCTTCAAATCTTCCTCATCACGCACACTTTGGAAATCTCCTGCGACAATCAATAGTTCCGGCTGAGGCCGCGCAGATGTCGCGGCCTCGTACATCCGATCAAGCTCGCCGTGGCAACAGCCAATAACACCAATAACCGCCATTGGCCCCATCGCCCCCACACAAACCTGCAAAGTACTAGCAGCGCCGGGGCTCCTGGTACGCGGTTACGGGCGCTGGCGCGAGGCCGCGCGGCCTCTGCCGCACCACACAGCGCCCCGATATGGGACCTTGGGGGTTCAAGGGGGGCAGCCCCTTGCCAGGGGGTCTGGGGCACCGCCCCAGCCGGGCCGGAGGCCGCCGCTGCGCCCACAGTCTTGTTTCTGCTCTTGCTGTCCACGTGTGGCCTCCGGCCCGGCTGGGGCGGCGCCCCAGACCCCCTGGCAAGGGGGTGCCCCCCTTGAACCCCCCGCAGAGCGAACTGGACCGCTGGCGGCCGGTATAGCACCAGAGTGCGGTGGCGCGTGGCGCATGCGGCGGTGGCTGGTGCGTCATGTGCGTGCCGAGCGCAGTGCCCCAAACGCATCTGAGAGGCGGAACCACGCCTCCATAACACACACACACACCACATACTAATCAGTAATGACCTCGCGGGCGCGCTATAAGACGCTTGAGGCGCTTAATAACGATGTGGCGTCGATTTGTGGCGGTGCAGGCGTTGTCAATGGGCAACAGGCCCTAGATCTTGCTCTTACACATATGGAGAAATACCGGTTGATTTGTAATAGTAGTACCATTATTGATCACGAACTCTCTTATATTCATTTTATGGTTTGTTTAACAATTGTGTCCAAGCTTATACCGGGTAACAAAGCTATTAAAGAAGAAGTCACGAATAATGAGGGTTTAAAGGAGGTTTATGATGGACTAAAAGGCAGTTTAATGAGCGACAAAAAGATTGATAAGATTCGCGATGAGATAAGGAAAGATAGCAAGAATAAAGGGAGTGGCAGTGCTGCAGTGTCACAGGGACTGAGCCAGGACTTAAAATCGCGGAGTAATGGAGTCTCTGGTGATATTATTAGTGGTAGTATTGATGGTGGCGCTGCGCCACCTGCGCCACCTGCGCCACAGGCGAATCTAGGAGACGATGATCTTGAGCTGAGGTTTGCGAGGTTGAAGGTTGGTCGCGGCGCGGCGTCTCCGCCGATGCGGCTAAACTATAGGTCGCGGTCTGCGTCTCCTGAGGGGCGATCTGGTGAAGAAATCATTGATACTTCTGGGTCTACTGAGGATGCTAGTAAAGTTATCAGTGAGTGTTTAGCTGATGAGTGGTGGATTACTCCTATGAAGTTATATGAATTTTTAGGACGTATTAAATCACTGATTCTTGTTTTAGATATTAGATTTCGTCGAGAGTTCGATTCTGGCCATATTTTAACACCTAACATTGTCTGTGTTGAGCCATTTTCCATTAATAGTGATGAATCTGCAATTGAAGATTCTATGGCAGTTAGTAGCGAGACTGAACAACGTTTATTTAAGAATAGAGATAAGTTTGAGTTGGTTGTTGTCTATGATAATGACTATATGGTGACCACTAACGGGGGAAGACCAGTTCCAAAACATCTTCAAACGTTATTAACGGCTATCAATGCGCGGAGCTTAAGACGCCCATTAAAGAGGAATCCGGTGGTATTAAGTGGTGGGTTTTCTACTTGGAAACGGTTGTTTGGTCGCGACTTGGTATCTCAACCAAGACTAGAGACAATAAGCCAGCCTGAATCTCTCCCGCTGCGACCTCTAAGTTTCCGTAAAACGTCAATTTCATCGTCGTCAAGCAATTTACCTTTTGATCAAATTACTGATACACACTTTCAAGTACAGAATAATACTGGTGGGTCTATAGAGGCCGCACGGACTCCAGTGCCATACTCTAGAAATTTGGAAATGGTCCGTTCAAATTCAACAATAGGTTTCCCACAGCAACAGCAAAGTAATCCATATAGCTATAATTTAGCATCTCCGAAGCCTCTGCTTGATGTGCGACCACCAAAGTACGATACCTTGCGGCCTCCCGAGCCAGCGCTCTTCTCGCCGAGCACACCAATTTTGGCACCGCAAGTGCCACAGCCATTGGCTCTGCCGGTCACAGTGGCATCGTCAACGCCTCCTCCAGTGTCTTTAGAATTCACTTCAGGTCTTTATAACTTGGGTAATACTTGCTACATGAACTGCGCACTACAATGTCTTACAGGAACGCTGCAGCTCACTATTATTTTCCTAAATAACTCTTACAAACGGTACATTAACGTTAATAGTCGTCTAGGGTCAAAGGGCGTGCTAGCGACCAACTACTACGAAGTTGTCAAGCTAATGTCTAAGACAGACGGCTCGTACATTATACCTTCTAAGTTTAAAAACATTCTCGGGTCTTTAAACCTGGAATTTAAAGGTTATGAACAACAGGATTGCCAAGAATTCCTAAATTTCCTACTTGACGGACTCCATGAGGACTTGAACCAGGCCGGCGGCCACCAGCCAATGCAACCACTCACAGAAGAGGACGAGGCGCGCCGCGAAACTCTACCATTCCGGTTGGCATCTACTATAGAATGGGAAAGATACTTAAAGACAGACTTTAGCACCGTCGTTGATATCTTTCAAGGACAGTACCTAAGTCGTCTCCAGTGTCTTCGATGCAAACACACCTCAACAACATATCAGGCATTCACAACATTGAGTCTTCCTATCCCACAGCATAAAAAATCAGTTACCATATATGACTGCTTCCAGGAGTTCACGAAACTTGAACTTCTTGATGGTGATGATCGCTGGCATTGTCCAAAATGTAAACAGTTCACCAAATCAACAAAATGTCTCAAGATCACTCGCTTACCTAAGGTTCTAATACTCCATTTTAAGAGATTTAAACATGGCTTTGGCTGGGAGAAACTCGATACCCTTATCAACTACCCGGTCAGCGACTCAAAGAACGAGGGACTCATCGACCTCGGCTCCTACTGGCCTCCAGTCACATCCGCAGACGAACAGCGCAAACTTGACCGTTTTGATGTCCGCGGCCAAGTCCCTCCATTCAAATATCGCGTCTATGGCGTCATCAACCATCTGGGTACCTTACGTGGGGGTCACTATACGGCATATGTGTATAAAGGTGCCAGAAAACAATGGTGTTTTTACGACGACACAAAGGTATACAAAAATAGAAGAGTCAGCGACGTCGTCTCAAAGGATAATTACGTGTTGTTCCTCTCTAGAGGCTAGGCTGAAAGGCGATGACGCGTCCTCGTCCGCGGCCATGCGCTGCCTCCGGCGGCTGGGGCGCTGCCCCTGACCCCCCGGCAAGGGGGTTCCCCCCTTGGACCCCCGTTCTCCCGGCTCAAGTCGCGGCTCAGAGACGTCGTGGACCATCCGTTGGTGGTGTGGCGCAGTGTGGCGCAGTGTGTGGCTGGTGGTTGGTGAGTGGTTGGCGAGTGGTTGGCGAGTGGTGTGCTACTAGGCGTCCTCCTCGTCGATATCTGACATTAGAGCCTCCTCGCTAAACACTTCTTCTTCGTCCTCGTCTTCCCACTCGTCGTCAATAGTTATGCTTGGTCTTCTTTTTCCTGTACCCGCATAATACCTGCTTCTGAATGGTACAGACCGTTGAATTGCATTTAAATATAAATAGGCTACCCGCTTTCTCTTTTTATTAAAAATAAACCACATTTGCGACCATAAACATCCAGGTTGATCTTCAAGGAATGATTCTGAAGGCACGTAGTAATACACAGAACATGTGCTCAAATCAATATGTGTTCTTAATGTATCCCATATCCATTCCATTGGGAGTCTGCTTAGACTTATTATTGTATTATTAAACTTTTCTATAAGTTCAAGTGGTGTAATTTTAATAAAATCTGAAGGTTCAAGGAATGAAAAGTCATGGTCTGGATAAGTAGAGTTGAGGACGCCAATGAGGTAAACAAATACCTTTCTAGAGCCGCTACGATCGAGAGGACCGAACGGGCTTTGATTAACTAGATCATAGACACGTGGAGGAGTGCTTAGCTCGCCGCTAGCGGTGCTATTGGCTCCAGCAGACGCACTTCTCTTGATATCTCTTGGCCTGCTTATCAGACCACGCAGTTTTCTCCGCGACTGTTTCACTATTACCGGTTCTTCTGGCTCGGCGCTTGTGCTCCTGCTATTTTCACTGTTTCTTCTAGGTTTCTGGGCTAATGGTGCACTGCTAGAATAGGTAGACTGCGAAAATGACCGAGTATAGTATGGATTTCTAGGAGCTTCTTGCACCTCAGCTGACTCTCTAAGCATAGTCTCAATATGAGTATCAACAATCTTTTGTAGTTTTCTGTCAGATCCAACGGGCTTTGTCGAAAATAAGTCACAACCTCCTTGCACCCTACAATCTGCTGTTTCAAACTGTAGGGCGTGATTAACTAGCTCAATATCGAACTCGTCAATAAGCTGACTGTTAGTAACTATCTTAAAAGTATCCATAGCCGAAGAAAATAGCCAAATAAGTGGTCGCAGCATCGATTATAGGCCGGTGGTCGCGTCCAGGGAAGCCCCGGGACTCCAGCAATACGCTCCGCGCGCCTCATCACGCGTTACCGGTCGATTTTTCTCGCTCTTTTCGCGTCATGTGCATAAATCCAGGCCTAGATTCGCATTCCGCGCCCAGATTAGCCGTTTTCCCACTCCCCGCCTCGATGTACTCACCTTCATCGCTGTGCCGATAGCTGCTCCCGCTCCCACAGAGATGCCCCTGGCTCGAACACCCAGTGCGTGCCCCTCCACGTTGGCGCGTGCGCGTAGCATATGCGGTGCGCGTAGCATATGCGGTGCGCGTAGCGGTAGTGCGCGTAGCGGTGTGGCTTGGGCTGCGATGGCGCTTAGCAATGGGGCGGCGCCGGCCGATGGGGCAGGTATGGGGAGCGACCAGAGTCCTGCGACGGCGACCGACGTTGAGGCGGTTGCGTATGTGATGAGCCGCACTGCGACTGAGTACTTGGACCGGGCGCACGGCCAGGTTCATTTGGCGGCGCAGGGCGGCGAGCTGCTCGAGGAGTATCGTCGGCTTATTTTCTCTGCAATCAAGGCGTTAACAGTGGTCGCGACCAAGCTTAATGGGCTTGCTGCGTCTACTGAGATTCTGGCTCATCTTAGACTTTCACAGATATACCGTCAAGAGACTGATGATGTAAAAATGTATGATATTCATTTGAATAAGGCTACAATGGTTGCTAGACGGACTCAGGATATGACACTTCAATTTCAAGTAGAATATTTTGCGGCGCTTGTTATTTGTAGTGGTACTAATGGAAGCCGTGTTGCTGTGAAGTATCTTGATGGTCGTATTGCGACATTTAAACTGCTAGCGCGTCCTCACTGGGAGCGAGTATTTGAGCTACTACGAGGGGTGTATCTCCTCGCAGAGCAGCCAGAAAGTGCCAGAGGTTCTCTAATTGAGCTAGCAGAAGCGCCTGGATTAAGTGATACTTTGCGTCGGTTTGTTTGGACTATTTGCTGCAACGCCGCGTTATATCTAGGAGATGTTGAGGCCGCGCGGCGTGCGTTGGACAGACTCGCAGACGGGCCTGCGCCGCCGCGCGTGGCGCAGTTGGACGCTATGGCGATGCTAAACGAGCTACAGTACTACGCTACTGTGGGCGACGTCGCAGCGTCCAAGCTCGTTATACTGAAACTTTCAGCGTTCATTGAGCAGCAATTCTCTGAGAACATCGCCGCCTGGCCTTCTGATGGAACTTTTAACTTAGTGGTTCCAATGCCTATAACTGAAGGTAAAGTTCGTCATTTCCCATTTAAAGTAAACTGGCTTGCTCTTGAAGAAGTTCAAGCTGTGGCATGGCTCTACAGTGCGCTTTGCTATTTACCATTATATTACCAGACTAGCAAATCTGGTAAATACTTAGATACAGCTCTTATCCTTATAGATAAATATATGGAAAAGACTAGTCGAAAAGGATTAGAACGGAAGAGTGTGGCAGCAGGAGAACATCGTTTATATCCAGCTGCAGATGTCTCTCTGTTTGGATTAAAGATGACAAGACTTAGATTTATAAGGTTACAAATTTTATATTATAGAGGATTATATGAAACATTAAAAGATTCAAAAAGTTCAGAAGTTACAGGACCAGCTGTTTCTTTACTCCAAGAATCTCTTTCTAACTTATCATCATCAGATCTCTCACTTTTCCAGACTCCTCTTGTCAAATACTTTTATCTCCTTGCGTTGATTTCTCACTCAGCAGGTAACACTGACCGCGCCCTCGAGTACTATAGCCGAGTGCGGGACCTCTGTGGCCCGACATCAGCACCAGCATCACCAGCAGCACCAGCACTGTCGTACGCGTTCCAGAGCATAGGTGTCGCTGGTGGACAGTTCGTGGCGCGCGGCGCCCACTCGCAGGCGTACGTTTACCTGACGCTAAACAGCGTGGTGGTCCTCGAGGCACAATTGGCCGCTGCAACCGACGCCACTGTGGTCGCCAATATCACCGCACAGAGAAACAGATTGTTGGAGGAGGCTGTGGATCTCCCTGACTCTGTCAGCGGTACCGTCAAAGTATTAGACTGGATTGTTTCTGGTACCGCCCCAGAGACCTCAGAAGCCCGCACTCCAGAGCTCCGGGCGATCGAGGCGTGGCTAGCCGCGGAGTCTGCGGCGTCGACCGTGGAACAGCGGCAGTTGTTGCAACAATGTGTCGACAGCAGCGCCGCGTCCGTGCTGCTAGCACTCGAGTACGTCGCAGGGTTGGCCCTTGTTGAAAGGCTCCGTACCCTAGGTGACAATGAAGGAAGAAAATTACAGCAGGAAAAGAATGAGATAATTCACAGCCAGTTGATTGGAATCTAATTTTAGCAGTTTCTTAATGAGACTGTAACTGCTCTATATCCTCAACTGCTTGGTCCAAGTCGTCTATTCTCTCCCTCAACCGTTTGCGATTCTCCTCCCACTGGCACCATGCCAATCCATGGAGTAGTGCATCAGCCAAATCATCATCCTTGCGGGGGCCTATAGCACCGAGATAATCATATAACCGTGGAGACCGAATACCAACAATTCGCGATTTGATCGCCGCAGAAAGCTGATCTGAAAATTTAAATGGTGCCAGTTCCAGCTCAAGCGCTTGTTTTAGCCATTTAGTCACTAACTTAACTCGTGCTACTTTAACTGAAACATTTCCTTTATCATTAGAACCTAAAAAATAGTCAGACATTCGTCGAGGACTTGAATTAGTTACCAGAATCAGCTTTTCACCTAATTTTTCAAGAGTATTAATAGTAGCATATATCATATTACCTAAAGCAGTTACTCTCATTGTCCACTCTTGAACTGCAGATGATCCTTGTGTTCTAGCTCGTTGCTCTTCAAGTAAAAATAATATATCTTGGTCGCGACCACGACCTCTTAATTTTTCAACAACATTGTAAGCCCGTGAAGCCATTTCAGCTATCAGTGTACCACCGTCTAACTGAGTTTTCTCCCACTCTTCAATTGTTGGAATAGCTCCTATTGTGTTTATACGACAATATGCAAAGTTTCGAAGCCCTAAATCAATCGCAATAACCGTCCTGAACCGCGCCGGCGGCAGCGCAAAAACATTCGCTAGTCGAGCCGCTAACTCCGCCTTTCTGCCACTAACTGCTACTCCGCAGACCTTCGCCGCGCCCTTTAAAACGCCCACTTTGTATTTGGTAAGCTCCATCTCGTAGCGGCGGGCTCGTAATCCAGGTATCAACAAAAGAACGTTTCGGAGGAGAGGACCGGTCCAGCTCAATGGTGTGCGTGCGTGTAGGATATTATGGGCCAGCGCGTGATATCACTGGATGCAAAGAAGATGCGTTCCAGTATGATGGTACTGTAGCGATTGCTAAAGTGCTAGTTGATATAGCGGCTCGCTGGCCAGCATTATCGAGCATTATTGAGGGCAGATGTGGCTTGGCGGTTAATGATGAATATGTCACTGATACAGCTGTTTTATTGGACAGAGATTGTGAGGTCAGCTTGATACCACCCGTCTCGTCGGGATAGAATGAATCTTTTTCATATAATGTAATTAATGATTGATAATAACTGTAACTTCTATGACTGGTGGCGCAGGTGGCGCAGGTGGCGCAGCGCTGGCCCGGTGCTGCGCCTCTGGTGCGCCACGCGAATGCGCCACGCTGGCGTGCCCCATAACCTATCATATTAAAACCCTTGAGCCAACCCAGTCAGCAATCATGGTTGACGTAGAAGCGAGTTTGCTACCATTGGGTGATGATTTCCACGTGTTTGAGCCTTCAACAGCAGCGGTTGAAGCTCCTGGTCGCAGTGGTAGAGTTATTGTTGCTGTTACTAATTTACCTAGTCAAATTGAAGTGATGGATGACGTGGATGAGTCCATACGGCTTCGTCATATTAGAGGTAATTCATCAGTTTATTCATCTTATTATTTTTTAGATCAGCAGACTGATTGGGAAACTCATTTAGTTGGTTGGACTGGTGAAGTTAATAAGGATCGAATTAGTGATGACGTAAAACTGTCAGTGGAGGCCGCGGTCGCTAAGGCCAACGGTGGCAAATTTATTCATCCAGTATGGTTGTTAAGAAGCGATCAAGATCGTTGGAGACGTTATGCTGAGAAGATTTTATGGCCAATTTTACATTATATTCCACAACTTAATAATGGAATTAATACTGATGAAGATGAATGGTGGCATGATTATGTTAGATTTAATGAAGCTTATGCAACAAAAATTTCAGAAATTTATAAACCTGGTGATGTTATTGTTATTCATGATTATTATTTATTTCTTTTACCAAGACTTTTAAAACTGAGATTAGGTGATAAAGCAACTGTTGGTATGTATATTCATACACCATTTCCTTCACTGGAATATTTTAGATGTCTTAGTAAAAGAAATGAACTTTTAGAAGGTTTATTAGGTTCTGATGTTATTGGATTTCAATCAAATTCATTTTCAAGACATTTTGTTTCACTGAGTGTACGTATTTTAGGATGTGATGCAACTCCAGATGCTGTAACTTGTTATGGACATGTTACTAAACTTGAAGCGGTACCATTTGGTATTGATAGTGGTAAAATATCAGCTGATGCATTTACAGATGTTATTGATGAAAGAGTAGCTAAAATTCGAGAGATGTATCATGGTAAAAGACTCATTGTTGGTCGTGATCGTTTAGATCTGGTTCGTGGTGTACTACAAAAGCTTGAAGCATTTGAGAAATTTCTCTCAATGTATCCAGAATGGCGCAGTAAGGTTGTTCTCATTCAGGTATCGCTGCCTGTATCATCACTGGACCGCAGTTATGAGAAACAGGTTGCTGAGATGGTGGCCTACATTAACGGAACGTACGGTAATCTACACATGAACCCAGTGCAGCATTTCCTGATGCGGATCGACCGTGACGAGTATTTAGCGTTGTTGCGTGTGGCGGACGTTGGGTTGATTACTACGGTCAGAGATGGTATGAACACCACCGCGTTGGAGTACGTGGCGTGCCAGCGGCGCAGCCGGTCGCCATTGTTGTTGCTGGAGTTTAGTGGTACAACTACTATTCTCCACGATGCGCTTTTAGTGAATCCATGGGACTCTGTTGGCGTTGCCAGGGCCATTAACAGCGCTTTAACTATGCTGGACAGCGAGAAGGCAGCGTTGCATACTAAGCTCTACAAAGTAGTAGAGGAGAACACTGTTCAGTACACTATGAATCGGTTCTTGAAGTTACTTGTTTGTGATGCTGCGCAGAACGCTGCACACTCGCAAGGTACTCCGCCGCTTGACCGGCCAGCGTTGTTGGCCAAGTACAGCGCTGCCAAACGTCGGTTGTTTTTGTTTGACTACGATGGTACTCTTACGCCGATAGTCAAAGACCCTGATGCTGCCATTCCGCTGGAGAAGACATTAAAATTATTGCGCAAGTTGGTATCTGATGATCGGAACCGTGTATGGATCATTTCCGGTCGTGACCAAGGGTTCCTTGACAAGTGGCTTGGTTCGCAGATTAAAGAGCTTGGATTACTGGCGGAACATGGATGTTTTGTTCGTGAACCAGCCATTAATGATGATGAACCAGGACAATGGATCAATCTCACAGCTTCATTTGACATGGCATGGCAAAAGGATGTGGAGGAAATATTCACATATTACACTGAGCGCACTCCTGGATCGTTTATTGAGCGGAAAAAAGTTGCTCTTACTTGGCATTATCGTAAGGCTGATCCAGACTATGGTGTGTTCCAAGCTCGTGAACTTCAACAGCATCTTCAAGGAACTGTTGCTCAAAATTATGATGTTGAAGTAATGTCTGGTAAGGCAAACATTGAAGTCCGGCCAAAATTCGTTAACAAGGGGGAGATTGTACGGCGTTTGGCTCTCCTGGATCATAATAAGACACCAAATTTCCTTAAGGAGCCAGTTGGAGGTGATAACCTCGCAGATTTTGTGTTTTGTATTGGTGATGATAAAACTGATGAAGATATGTTTGCCGCACTTTCACAAATAACTGATATGGATGCTCATCTGGTTACTGTTGGTCCTGCTCTGAAACAGACTATTGCTTCAGCACATTTATTAGAGCCAAAGCAAGTGTTAGAGACAGTAGGTTTACTCGTGGGTGACGTATCTATCTTTGAAACTAGTGGTAAAATAGACATGGATGAAAGAGGTCATATTAAGGGAACACATAAAAGCGGTTAAATACTAGTATAAATTCTACTACTCAATATGAAACTCATTTAAGTGACTCCTTTCGGTCCCGAAGTAGCATAGACCGTCGGAGGCTGTGAGCCTTTCACATCTGATGGGCTCCTATCACATATTTGATGGTGAAAAGGTAGAAACTTAGGTCATCGTGCTGATACCAGTAAAACTTAGAATCGCATAAAGTCAATAAAGAAGTCAATATTCGTATAGAATGTAGAACAGTAGTTGGCATTCGACATTAGCGACTTGTCCCATCGACGATCAATGGATAGTTGCTATGAGTATATTAAAGTATGCATTAGATCTGTGCATTAGATATATGCATTAGATCTATTAATCAAAACAGTCTATCGTCATAGATGTTCAGTATGTGCTCATCTAACAGTTTCCTGATGGTACTAATATCACTGATACGGAGCTGCTTAGAGTCAAGGATGACTTGTCCCAAGTGTATCGGATCAGAAGCAGAGGGACAGTGTTACAGGTCTACGATATGTATATGCTCTCTTGAGATTTACTTTGGACATTATCAAAAAGGCTCTTTCGAGGAGTTTGGCAATCGGCTGTTAGATATTGAGGATTTATACAAATACGCAGTGCGGGCTAATGGCAGAGTTGACATAGGCAAGATACTAGGATTGGGCATTTTGATGGAGTATATTGATCTAGATGATCAAATAAAGGATGTGGCTTTGGCCGACGCTCAGAGTGACAAGGACTTAGAAGATAGTAGAGCCAGACAGGCCTTGGAAAATAAGCTTGATCGCCATTTTACTCGAGCTTGGAATATCTCGTAATGATTTGAATTCCAGAAATCTTATATTAAGCGGTGTGTTATACACTATAATTGACTTCTTACATGTTGCTCTCAGAGACATATCATCTTCTCCCCCAAGACTGTTAAAGCCTTAGCCTGCTATCTGCGGGGACCAGGCCATACGCAAGCAATCAATTACATTTCCCATGCGTTAAGTATCACTAAATAACATAAATATCTATATAATAAGCCAGTATTAGTTTATACTTCTGTAAGATTACACAGTGTCTTGGGATATGCCAACGAGACGGGCCAGTAGCTGAATCATTCTGAGAGCCTGCGACCATCCGCATACAGAGATGTATTCCATTACGTTCAATTTGCAGACATATACTGTGTGCTGGGGGGTTCAAGGGGGACTCCCCCTTGCTCAGGGGGTCTGGGGCACAGCCCCAGCTGGGCCGGAGGCCGCGCGCACCTACCACCGATGCAGTTCGTCGACGGTAGCGCCCTGCTCGACGTACCCGACCTGGTCCTTCGCGTAACGCACTGTCTGGGCATCGCCCATGTTCTTGCCCACATTGTCGCTGAGTTTGACGGCTGGCTTCCCGTCGACGGAGGCCAACTTCATGACGATGTTCAACGGCGGCGACGCACCGCCCCCAACCGCCGTAAAATCGTTCGTGAAGTGAGTGCCAACACCGAAACTGGACTTGAAACCCTTAGACTTTGCGTACGCCGCATAGTCCACGCACTTCGCTACATTAAGCGAGTCGCTGTAGCAGATCAGCTTGCTGAACTTATCCAAACCGAGTACTCCAAAACAGTGCGCAGCCATCTTATCAGTGTACACCTTAGGATCTCCGGAATCTTGACGGAACCCAGCGTACCAGTCGCTATACGGCGGCTGAAACTCCCGCAAGAACGCCTCAGTACCAAAAGTATCAGTCAAGGCTAGCCCCGCGTGCGCCGCGCCTACGGTCTTGACCCAACAGTCCATAGCTCGCTTATTCGCGTGCTTATAGTCACCAGTCTTACTCGCAATGCCCATAATCCACTCATGAGCGACAGTACCAATGGCCGCAACGCCATACTTTTTAGCTAAGAAAACATTCAGAGTACCTAAAAGTTTCCCTGGACCATCACTATTATCACTACTACTCTTAACTAGAGCTTTAACCACAATATCTTGCGTCTCAAATGACCGTCTGCGACGCGTACCAAACTCTGAAAAAATTATCCCATTCTTAATCAATAAATCACCTTTATTATAAGCTTTTTCATATTGTCCTTCAATCAGCCAATTAGTATCAACAAATTTAAAATAACTTTCAGAAATTATAGCTAATAATGGTATCTCATATAAAATAGTTTCAACCCATAATCCTTTAACTTCAATATGCAACCCGCCCTTTTCAGTATCTTCTTTAATTAAAACTTGTTCTAATGGTCTTAATTTAAAAGTTTCTAGAAACTTAAAATATGATTCAGGTAAGTAATTTATCTCTTTCTTTAAATATTCAATTTCTTCTTTAGTAAACTTTAAATCCCCAAGTTTATGCACCGCCTCTCGTATCCACTCAATGGCCTCACGACTTAATACTTTATTGGGAGTCCGATTAGTATATTTATAAGTAACCTCGCTGTCAGGAAAGTTCACTAGCACAGCAGCCTGCATAGTGAGCTTATAGAGATCAGTGTCAAGAAGCGACACAATAGCCATCTTATCTACACTAGGTGCTAGTAGTCGTCTCAGCATTAGATTATATACGCCCGGTTACCCGGGCGACCAGTTCCGCGGGGTTGGCGTGCACCGATGCGGCGGGTCGCTCTTGGGGCCGGAGGCCGTGCAACGCCCATTGTGCGGCCTCCGGCCCGGCTGGGGCGCTGCCCCAGACCCCTTGGCAAGGGGGAAACCCCCTTGAACCCCCCGTATGGACGGGAGAGTCTTGTAGAAGCCGGCTTAAGTGTGGTTAAGGACGCGACATCGCGTGCAGCATCGTCCGCTGTAAGCCTCGCTGGGGGGTTCAAGGGGGCTTCCCCCTTGCCAAGGGGTCTGGGGCAGCGCCCCAGCCGGGCCGGAGGCCACAAGAACTCACCCAGAGCGGCTCAGACTGTCACTGTCAGCACCCTGCCCACATTGCCCACGCCTACGCCTGACTGAGTTTGTACTTGCCCCCACGGAGCTCCAACTTATCCTCTTCAACAAGCTTGTCAAGCAACAACTGCAAATCTGCGTCGTCCGCACTCAAACCCAACTCTTTTGGCACAGCCATCTTCAAGAACCCTGAAATACGACCCAATTCCATGGCCCCCAAGTTGGTCAACATACCCTCAATAAACGGAACTAGTCCAGCCATCCGCGAGAGCTTGCTCTCCTCCGCGTTCTCGTCTTCCTGTTTGGTCTCAGAGTCGGGCACAGCGTCACGCTCCTCCGCACCCTTTTCGCGCTCCAACACCCTGTAAATATCAGTACCTGAAGCATCCTCCTCTTCAGATAGCACACCTTCTTTTACCCAGAAGTTGAGAGCCTTGCGGGCCATCAACTTGTCCATCAGAAGACGCGTGCTCACAGCCTCCAAGCTCAACCACTCTTCGTTCCCAAACTCATTTATCACGCACGCCAAATCAGGCGTTACGCGGTACGTCTTTGTACGATCGGCTAACTCAAGCTTCACAGTAACTGTACCGAGATTGTGCACCATCTTGAGCTCACGACCGGGCTTCACAGTGGAGTACCGCTTAGAGTACCGTCCACACTGCGCCGCAACTGAAGGTGGAACCGTAAAATCTGTCTTCCGGCCTCCGCGAACTTGAACCAAGTCCTTGGGCCAAAACAAATACGACACAATCGTTGCATGGAACCGCTCCAAGTCCACCGCGATTTCCAGCACGTCATCAGTCGTAGCATTGTGTACAGCATTATCAATCTTTTCTGATTCTGATAAGTCCCTCACCATTACATCAAGACTTTCAAACTCTGAACTTCCATTAAACTTCCCTTTTAAAAGATTAAGTTTAGCTGTAATTGGTCTAGTATCATAATCATACACTTCTAATAATTCTTTAGAAAAATGCTTCACAAATTCATTCATAAAATACGTCTGTGATTCAAATAATGATGTAACAGCTTCTATAACATCACCACTTTTACCCCTCTTGAAATCAGGTAATGCATCTACAGGATCAGGATCCCAGGCCAAGTAATCCTCCACAACCACGGCCTCCTCCTCACTCCTCTGTTGGTCCTCAAGCTCTCCTGCTAATTGTCCAAGTTCAGCAGATTTATCTAATAATCCAGCAACAACATGTTTAGTAGTATCACTTTTTTCTTTAAGATACTTTCTAATTGGTCTGGCAACCCTGTCTAAAAGTACCCCCTTTGGATCAATAACAAGAAACGCCTTGATAGTTGATATATAAAAAGAAATAACCATAATTGTCGGTGAGCCAGGATGTAATAACCGCGATCTAACTGAACGTATAAATTCGCTCACTAAGTGGCCCCTCTGTCCACCTGAAATACTCAAACACTGTCGCAACTCTTCCAACCCAGCCTTCGACCGTGGGAACTCCGCTACTATATCATACAACTCCGCCACTCTGAGCCGCACTAGTCTCGCACTAACCGTCTCTTCCAACGCATTAGCTACATCTCCGCCTCCACCGCATATCTCAAACCTCCTGATAATTACCGGAATCAACCTGTTGTTCAAATACTCAGCAACCTGCGGCATCACAGCAGCATCCCATATTCTCTTACACTTCTCATCAATAAACCCACATACCTGGCCCAATGATGCCTTTGTTAGTAAATATCGAGCAGCAGGTCCCATACCGGCAGCATTTAGCACCCCAATTCCACTATCGAGCTCTCGGAGACCATCTGAGGTCGCGTCCTCTAACTTAGAACTGACCCACTCAATCATTACTGGCTCAAAAGTCTCTGAATCAAGTAGAGCAGCATGAATTAGTCCATCAGTAGACTTTTCAATTAATTTTAAACTTGCCTCAGAAAATGGGAAATATTTATTACCATATCCAATATATCTATGTCTAATTCCCTCAATACTTGAGATAATTAACTCAGATTTTGTCAAATTAACTAAATTCACACCATATGTCACAAAATGACGTCTGATAGCCCCAATATAACTGTCAACTAATATAGACTCCTCTCCAGTAATATTCCCTAGCAGTATCATAATATCATCACTAGGAATCATCTCAAAGTCGCAAGAGCTCCGTAACCATTGGTGCACAACACTCCAACTGGCAACGAGACTCGCTCTTCCGACGACCACGGACTCACCAAACACAGATGACCGTAATCCGTCCATGCCCTGCTACACTCCCTCTCACACAAACAGTAAACATAGATCATCCACCTATCCCAACGGTTGCGTGCCCGCGACGCTCCGCGCGATTACGTGCCCCGCCGCCGCGCAAAAATATGAGAGGGCGCTTGAGATGTTTGGCGAGGCCAGTAGTAGTAGCTAGTAAGCGGCGATGTTTGAGTTTACTACACTAGTACCGCCTGAGCAGCGAGATCTGCCAAAGGTTAGGTGTAATCTTCTTTGTTTTGATAATGTTAGAGTTTTAGCTGATCCTGGATGGGATACAGTTAGTGATTTAAGTCATTTAGAGACTCTTTTACCTACAATTGATTTCATTGTATTATCACATTCATCAATGAAATTTCTTGGAGCATTTGCTTATCTTTGGAATAAACATCCAAAAACAATGAATGAAATTAATGTTTATTGTACAGCTCCAGTTAGTAACTTAGGACGTGTTGAGACTATTGAAGCTTATAGAGCATCTGGAGTAATTGGACCAGTTGTTGGTCATCAATTTGAAGTTAAAGATATTGAATCAGCATTTGATAGTATTAAATTATTAAAACATAATCAAGCATCAATGCATCCACTGTTCAACATGACAGTTACTCCAATTAATGGTGGACATACATTAGGTGGTATTATATGGCTTTTCAGTAAAGCTAATGAGAAAATTATTTATGCACCAGCTTGGAATCATTCAAAAGATTCATATTTAGAAGGTGCCAAAATATTACAAGAGAATGGTAATCCTTTACCGCTTTTATCAAGACCTTCTGTATTCATTACACTGGAGCATTTAGGCTCAAATGCACTGTACAATAAACGAGTTGAAAAATTTCTTAATATGGTGGATGCTACTCTTCAGAATTCTGGTACTGTTCTTTTACCAGTTTCTCTAGGTTCAAGACTCTTGGAGTTAGTTCACTTGATTGACGATCACTTGCGGAGTATGCCGTACCAGGTGTACTTGTTGGCACAGACTTCTACTCGTGCGCTCTCTTACGCGGGCTCTATGCTCGAGTGGATGTCGCCTGCTGTTACAAAAGAGTGGCACGGGCGCGGTAAGGTACCATTTGCGGCTTCTACGGTGACGGTGATTGACCACCATGAGTTGGTGCGGTTGCAGGGTTCTAAAGTGGTGTTCTGCAGCGGGCCTGGCCTAGAGGTGGGCCTGCCGGCGATGGACGCGTTTATACGACTCTGCAACGACCCTACGACGACCTTGTTGTTGACAGAGCAGCCGGAGCCTGGGTCTCTTGGACACGATTTGTACGAGTATTGGAAGCAGGCGGCCACGCAGCGTACCGGGAAGGCGGAGGATGGTGTCGCGGTGCCGTACCAAGCGACGCTCCAGGTACCGCAAGTTTGGGAGGAAAAATTGGGAGGAAAAGAGCTCAAGAAGTACAATGAGCAAGTTAAGGCACGTAGACAGGCTGCCAAAGAGTTAAAACAGCAACAAAAGAAGGAGGATAAGACTTTAGAAAAGTTACTTAATGTTTCTGATGATGATGATGAAGAGGAAGAGGAAGAGGAGGAGCAGATGGAGCAGATGGATGAGGATGGTAGTGACTCAAGGGTGAAACGTGCAAGAAAGCAGGCAAAGGAGAAGCAAGAATCTCTAAGGGAGAATTTACCATTAGATATTGATGTTCGTGAGTCTACTGGTAAGAATCGTATGTTCCCATATATGCCAAATAAAATGAGATTTGATGATTATGGTGAAGTTATTAATCATAAAGATTTTGTACGTAAAGATACACCATTAGAAGCTGCAAGAAATATTGTTAATAATGATAATAAACTTGGAGAAAAGCGAAAATTTGGTCAAGATTCTTTAACTTCAAAGAAAGCGGTTGAAGAAACTCCTGGATTAGATGTATTAATAGATCCAAAAAAGAGAGTTATTAAACAAATTTCTTTATATGCTAAATGTGGATTAGTTTATGTTGACTTATCAGGATTAGTTGACCTCCGTTCGTTATCATTGATTGTACCAGCATTACGTCCCCGTAAAGTGCTATTATTACCAGAGACCGGCGGGACTTCAGTTTACCAACATTTGAAAGCAGTTAGCGAAAAGGGAAGAGGGCATGGGTTGTTTGACTTGGTGGAGCTACAGAATAACATTGAAGTAGAGGTCGCGGACGCGGTGGCTACGTTTGATATTGTACTTGACGGTTCAATTGCTGATCATTTAAAATGGCAAAAAATCTCTGGTGGTTTTAGTATATCACAAATTATTGGAACAGTTATTGATAAATCAGAAATCGAAGATGCCGCGGCTCAAAATACTCAGGAAAATGCAATTGGCCTAAAAGCTATTACTGATACAACTGCCCAGTTGGTCAGTTTAAGACACACACCATTGGCAATCGGTGATATCAAACTTAAAGAATTGAAGGATTCTTATAATGATCACGTCGCTGAGTTTAGAGGTGAGGGTACATTGGTTATTGATAATCAAGTTTGTATTAAAAAAATTAGTGAAGGTGATTTTGTTGTTGAAGGAAATCCTTGCCAATTATTCTATGAAGTCAGAGAAAAAGTTAGAAATATGTTGGCTTATGTGTAATCCTATTAGCTTTGTTTAATACCTGTCAGCTTATATTCTTTTCTCCTTCTTCTTTAGCTCAGTTTCCACCTCTTAAAGTTAAAACTAAATGTAAAAGATCATTTGGTGAGACCTGTGCCTCTTCTAAAGTTTGCTCATCATTAAGCTGTTTACCGTTAAAAATAAGTCTTTGTTGAGATGGTGGAATACCCTCCTTCTCTTCCATATATTCTTTGACACGTTCAACAGTATCACTAACCTCAACTTCAAGACTAACTTCTTTTCCCGTAAGGGTCTAAAAATATAACTGTTAATATTATTCTATAATTATAATTCTAATATCACCTGATTAGTATATAAATCAGTTTGATTTAATTGTCGTACCTTAATAGTAATTTGCATTGCCTCCCGCGCTTGCTAGCCACCCGCGGCCTCCAATCGTCTCTTTTTCCATCCCGGTTATGTGCCCCTTCGGTTAAAAAAATTTGATGATTTTTTTTGGGCGAGGCGATGAGCCGGATGTTGCCCACTCCTGAGTACGAGGCCGACTATGAGCGAGTATATGAGCCACTGGAGGATACTTTTGTAATGCTTGATGCATTAGAACAGGAACGTGATTGGTTATCTAAAAAATTTGAAAAAATTCCCATTTGTTTAGAGCTTGGACCAGGTACTGGACTTATTACTACATTTATACAAAAACATATACTACAAAATTCAATTTATTTTGGAATTGATATAAATGATTATGCTTGTATTACGTCATTAAATACTAGTAAACTTAATAATCATAACGGGAAAGCTTACAAAGCAATTGATATGATACAAGGTGATCTTACTAATTGTTTAGTTAATGATAGAATTGATTTCTTATTATTTAATCCACCATATGTGCCAAGTGAAGAGGTTCCTAAAATTGACTTAACCAATGAAGATTCAGTTCTTGTTGATGCTGCACTTTGTGGAGGAGTTGACGGTATGGAAGTTACAAATAAAGTTTTAAATAAACTTCCTGTTGTATTGACAACGACGGGTATTGCATACATATTGTTTTGTGCACGTAATAAACCAGAGATTATTAGTAAACAGTTTTGTGAAACTAATCCAGAATGGGAAGTTACACAAATCTTTTCAAGAAAAGCAGGTTGGGAAGTTTTATCTGTATGGAGATTCATGCGGAAAGTATAATAATTATAATGCATTACATAAATAATCTATAAATAGTACATGGCTATCGATTTAATTCTGCCAGTTGGAGAGTGTAAAACTTGAATATATTTCAAAATCAGTGACATAGTGGCCGAGTGGTTAAGGCGCCGCCCACAGAAGGCGCTGGCATTTGCCTCGCAGGTTCGAATCCTGTCTATGTCGACATTTTTTTTTGGAAAATTTTCAAATGTCCCAGAGTATGCAAGCGCTGCATGAAACGCGCCGTTCGGACTACTGATGCAGGGTGAAAGTATATATGTCCCAATAGTACACTCTCAGCATGTACAGAAGGGAGTAGAAGCCGCACGACCTCTACAATGTCTTAGAAAGGTTGTGTTCGGATTCGTGCTGCGCCTCTTTGGAATTATGGAGCTTTTATAAGCCGCTGGGAGTAGTGGCTTATCACTTTGTCTCACGTGTTGAAACAATACCCATCTGTAAGTTTATGCGGAAATTATCGAATTCTAATAGAAAAAAAAAAAAAAAAATTTTAGAGGATTTCGACCACCTCACTGATAAGGTAGTAAATTATGATTTTACAGATTTTGATTTGTTTACTTTTAAGTTTTATTAACTTTGTTAACTGTGATGTATCATTACTGAAACCAGCTAAAAGTAGTTCATTTACGGTAAGTGGAAGTACCGTTTCAGTTGATGTTAGTTGGATTGATAGTGGATCAACACCTAAAGTATCAACAGCAGAAAGTTTTACATTTACTCTTTGTACTGGACCAAATCTGGATATTTCAGCTGTTACAACATTAGCAGATGGAGTAACTGTTAGTGGTACAAGTTATACAGTTAGTATACCAGCTAGTGCTGGATCAAGTGGTGTTTATTATATTCAAGTTTATGCTAAATATTCTGAAGGTAATACAATTCATTATTCTAATAGATTTCAATTAAGTGGTATGACAGGTTCAAGTAAGACTTCTGGAGCTTTAACTGATTCACCTCCAGATGCTCAATATAATCTTGAGTCGACTACTGAGACGACCACTGCGCTCACTGCAGGTATGGACGTAAGTGCATCATTCCTGGTTACATATACGTTGCAAACAGGTAAAGTTAGATTTGCGCCAATGCAATTACAACCTGGCAGTTCAGTAACTGCTACTACCTGGACTAGACAGTTCCCTACTAGTGCTGTAACATATTTCTCTACTATAGCTGCTACGCCAGCAGTTTTGAGTACAATTACGCCAGGTTGGTCATATACTCGGACTTCGCAGATCAATTATGCTCTGGCTTTAGGATCAGACGTTACTTTCTATTCTGCCAAAGTTACTAGCACACCGTATATTAAACTGCTGGCAACACCTACAAATTCTAAAAGGTTCTGGAACCTTGATTAATAAATGCATAAGAATCGTTAAATTTAAGGTAGATTATTGAGGAACACACGCGCAGAGGCCACCACGTCCGTCACAGCCTCGGCGACAGCGGTGCTGTTTCCTGTCTCGAACGCGTCATACACGAACGGCAACCACACAGCCCGGCCCGCCCGCACTCCCTGGAGCACGTAGCGTCCGGTCGTAGTCCACAGCGAGTCAATGCGCCAGAGTTTAGCGTTGTAGTACTTGATCCTCCATAGGAGCGCAAGCTTGTGGTGTAATCTAAACCACGGATAATCCTGAATAGTCTGCTGCTGTAACAACTCAAGCCGGCCGTCAACCTCCTCGCACCTCGACTTCAACTGCGCCGCCACATCCACCAACTCCTCGACGTTGGCAACGCCGCGCGCCGCGAGCCGCGCCGCAGCGTGCACCAACTGCCGCGCACTCGCACCCAAATCGAACCCGACCAACTCGCGCTCGTCAAAATTCAATACCCAGAGCCCAAGAAACTTTGCGAGCGCCTCAGCCTCTGCCTTTCCAGCAAAAGTGGCCCGCAAACTAGGAACGCCCATGTCATACTGCCACGTCTCAGCTACTCCACCAACAACACCATAATCATTCCCACTCCAAACTCCCGCCAAATCACCACCCAGCCAACTCACCTGGTTCACGGTCTTCTTATTAACGCTCTCAAACATCACACTCAGACTCATGTTAAACTCCCCACAAACACCACGACCAACCTCAGCGTAAACAGCAACCTGGCTCAGCATAGCATGTCCAAACCGATCACTAAACGCCACACTATCATTCCAAAATACAAAATTCACATCCCTCAATGGCTTCCATCCTAAGTCAATTAGACTATTATATCGCACCGCCACCTGCACCGCCACCGCCTGCGCCTCTTTAGATGAAGCACCAAAATAAACCTTTTGATCAGTATAAATTCCTGGTATTCTTAAAACAACATTACCATAATATTCTGATATATGTCTGTTAGGGTAACCTATCTTAATTAAATTATTAATTAAACTTTTATAATCATTTAAACGACCAACAGATGTCGCGTACTCATTACCAAATTTACCATCCTTATAACTTTGAATATAAATCCGTTTTAAATCGGATTTTGTTAATGGATCAAAATGTAACCTTTTCAAATCACGAGATAGTGAAGTTCTTGGTAAAAAAACAAGATTAAAAGCAATACAAAATAACCCTCCAATAATAGCAAACCCTAACATCTTGCCCGCCACCACCTTAAATCGACTATATTCACCCCCTTTCACCCTGCTTTCATCTCTATCACCTGATACAGTCACGCCACTTTCTAAGTCCGATCCACCCTCATTATTAACCAGCCCGTACAGCGTAACCAGCCCCTCTAAAATCGGCGTAGATGACATGCCCGCACGGCAGGTACGGATCCTCGCCTTTATCCCTCCGGTCACGTGTGCGATGAGCGGGTTAGGAGCGCTGGCACTCGGCGGGGCGGGCGAGGCCGCGGCGTCGGCC